>CM065380.1:14480000-14735000 GCA_033060915.1 Euryodendron excelsum | reverse complement strand
TTTCTTTCGTTTCTCCGTATGGAACTGTCATGATCTTTTCCTGCACCGAAAATAACTTTCTTAGCCATCTGCATACTGAGAGTACCATAACAATTTATCCAACTTAAATAAATGGGCAGGAAAGTGAAATTACAAAATAGTTAAACAACCGATTCAAGGTTGTAGAAGTTTAAAGGAGCGGATTCAAGCTTCTTATCTACAGTAGACTTATTATTTTAGACATGAATACAAGAAAATCTCAACTACCATGAGCAATTGAGTGATGGGCAAGAATTCAAAGTCCCAATAAAAAGAGGTATCATTGCATAAGTAGGCACATCGTAAGAATACAAAAGTTCACATCAAGCACTAAAAGTTCCCACATCAAATTAGATATTTTATTGGCCCATAATCCCTCCATAAATCCCACTTTGCTTAGCCTAACAATATTCATGTAATTAACTAAGGAAACATAGATAACTTAATTCACAAACTTCAATAGCAGTATAATCTTACTCCATTTTGTCTAAAGAGAAAACAAATAATTACTAAACATATTGCATTGCTGAATTAAATAAACAAATACAAACAAAAGAAAAAAGAAAAAATAAATAAAATAAGGTTTCCAATTTTTCTGCGAAATGGGAAGATCTACCTACTTATAAATTACATCTGTATTGACCAACAAGCCCAACCCACACAGAGAGTTATCCCTCATATGGAAATATGGCAATCGGCTAGTGCCTCCTTCCACTCCAAACCGAGAAACCAGACCCATCAGGCTCCTGATTCACAAGCCCCAACTACCAACTTCTAATACAATTCTTCTCCTTTTCATCTTCTTTTCCTTGTTCCCCACGATCCATCTCCTTCCTCTCATGCTCTCTACTCTTCACACTCCCCTCTAATTTCAAAAGCCAAACTCCAAAACATGTTTTCGTGCCCAAAAAGAATAAGTGCCTTGGTACTTGGTGAGTGAAGTGACCAATCAATTACAATACTGCGAAGCAAATTCTTCTATAGTTTCCAAGTTCCATAAGCCCAAATCAAAGCCACACCATAATGTGCAAAAAGTGCTATGCATCTTTATGTACATGTAGCGTCCTTGTGTCATGAAGTTCAGCCTCGACTAGTACTGAGGTTTCAACATTAGGGTTTCTTTCAAGTCCTTACAGAAGAAAGGTCATAGTGACCATTAGAAAGGGTTTAACTTATGTTTACTATCTATGTGTACATGTCAAGATCCCCTGCATGGCACCATGCCATCATCTCCATGGAGTTGGATCCACGTGTTAGTTTTATAAGGTGACATGTTGACCAATCACATATCTCCATATGCTCCCCTTCAAGGTCAAGCCAAGCCGGCTAAGGATAACGTACATGGTGCCTTAGCCTTGAGTATAGGTGCTAAAGACATCCTCTAGAGGCACCTCTAGTCCTCTAGCACAAACATGCTTAAGGAACCTGTAATATTCGGTATTTTTAGTGAAGTAATTAACATAAATTATTTGTGATAAAAGACAAATTAAATACATAAACCTACAATTAAACTAAGAGTTAAAAACAATTAAAGTAAATGAATAAATAAATAATTTTCAAAGAAGACCTTGAGAATATATAAATTGCTTAGGGGGAGTTAAACTACTTCATGTATATATATATATATATATATGTATATTATATAAATAGACTGATATAGCTGATGATAACAGCTTAAGTTTCGTAATAAAAAAATAATAATAAAAAAAATGAATGAAGAACACACCTGTTACATGTTGGACACTTGTCCAACATGTAATCAGGACATGGTGTATGAGTCATACTATAGGTATATATCAAGATATATCTATCAGCTGGTCGTACAAGATGATAAGGAAAAAAGAAAAAGCAAAAAAAGAGAGACAAAACAGAGTAGGATTCTGTCGTAGCAAAAAGAAGAGAGAGAAGAAATTGTGTTGCTGTTCAAGTTTATCCTAACGCAAGGTGAGGATTTAAACTTCAGTTTTATATAGCATAACACGCATATAGATCGGGACTATGGTCAAAAAGTGACCAGAAAATAGATAGAAAACCATACTTTCCGGTGATAAGTTTCAAAATCATGGGTTTTAAAACCTTGCTAATTAGAGTTCTGATATCTAAGAATTATAAATAGAATGCATTATTAAGTGTTCTAAATTAATCTTAAGGCTCCAAGTTGTTTCAAACTATGATGTGAATAATTTTTCTACAAAAAGAGAGTTAGAAACCATGGGTGAAGTGATGTATGTTTGTGTGCTTAGAAGAGTTTGAGTTCTTGTGTCAGATTGTAAACAAGTTATTTAAATTAGTTATGTCCTTAAAACACTTGGGTTAAAGGAGAAAGGCGGAAAGAAAACTTTAGTTGCAGGTCTAGTAGAAAGAGCTGTGCGAACAGCTGACTTTCAGGCCAATTTTGAAAGTCGAAATGATGTCAAATCTAAATTCTGAAAACACAAAGATGTAGGTCTTTTCGAGAACTATGAATTAGAGTCAAGAATCATTCAATTTGGTAAAGAAACAAGAGAGAGAAACACAGTTAAACATTAGGTGTCAAATCTGGTACGAATTTAGGTACAACAATCAGCTTTCGGAGCTCTTTTGGAGCTCAAAACAGGTTCAAATCTCACTTTTAAATATACCAGAGCGTAGGTCATTCCGAGATACACGTTTAGGCACAAAATTTACAAATTTTCATTGTGAAACAAATGAGAAAACGAATTTTGAAGTTTCAAGGTCAACTTTCTAGGGCAATTTAGTCGAAACTACTCCAAAAAAATGATGAACAGTAACTTTTAAGTACTTCAAAATATACTTTGAATGATTTAAATTTTTTTACATGAGCTCTACATATATTCAGTAGAGAATTAAACATAAATTGACAAATTTTGATAATTTGGCAGAGTGATGTATTTCTAAGAAACCCAATACTACCATTCGAATAACAAAAAATTGTCAAGTAGGGATTTTTGAACTAAAATACAATTAATTTGATTATTTGTTTACATATATTATTTCAAGCTATGATAATTGAATATTGAATTGTACCGTATATCCCGGCTTAGTGGAAGATATAAGAGTCTTGCTGCTAGGCCTGTGTGGTATACCAATGTATATAAGAAAGAACTTCCGAGCATGGTGTGAAGTTATAATATATATTGAAGCACAAATATGAGGTAATATTGTGCCGCATATCCCGACCTAGTGGAGGATATAAGAGCCTTGTTGCTAGGCCTATGTGGCATGCCGGGATTATAATGTGAGCTTCCGGGCATGGTGTGAAATTTATATTGCTTGAAATATATTTATTTTGGAAGAGATGCTTTAACTAATCCTTGCAATTTTGAATTATATATACAAATTTATTGTATTTTAGTCAATACATCACTACTAGGCTTCATAACTCATCCCATTTTATGGGTAACTGTTCAGATAACAGGTGTGAGAAAGAAACTGGATCTCTGGTTGAATTGGATAAACTGGCGAACTGTAGAATTTGAAACTAAGTACAACACTTAGTGTGTAGTAGGTGGTGTAAAATAAGACTTAAACTTTTGTAATAATGCAACCAACCTGTAATATATATGTTTGTATGATACTTGGTTTTGTAATATAACCATAGTTCCTAGTTTA
The DNA here is from genome assembly GCA_033060915.1 of Euryodendron excelsum. NCBI lineage: Eukaryota > Viridiplantae > Streptophyta > Magnoliopsida > Ericales > Pentaphylacaceae > Euryodendron > Euryodendron excelsum. The sequence goes on along the minus strand of CM065380.1, from coordinate 14,731,370 downwards.
TATATAAGTTTGTTTAATTTCAGTTTGGCAGGTATAATCATGTCCTTTAATTGTCCATGTGAAATGGAAGGTTTTAGGGTGTGACAGAACCCATTGACCGGCTAAGTGAACCTCTACTCAAGCATGTTACCTCCTTGCTTGCAATGACACACTTGGCATCTTGAGCACAATCCAGCAATTCTCCGCCCGAGCATATCCCTCGTATGCCTCAATACCTCACCTCCAAAGCTACCTCCGATGATCTTGGAAAAGAACTATGATACTCTCACGCCAGCCTAGGTTGATTGCAAGATCTAGGAACCCCCTTGGGGTTCATGTTGCAATCATGGGATGCCTGAGCAACCCATGAACCTTGTGCAAAGCAAAATGTGGCTCGACAACTAGATTTGAGGGTTCATTTAGGCCCTTGTCCTTGAGGGAAAGGTACCCTTTTTTTCTTGCAGAGAGTGAGATCCCCATAAGAAAACAACTCTAGATCATAACAAAAACACATGGTGTGGTCTTACCTCCCTGTACCTAAGAGCATGCCCGACCACTATTGCAACCATTAATGTCTCTTTGAATATTTCGGCATCTTTATTCCTTTACCTCCAAGTAGTCGAGCGAAAGAGAGTGAGCCACCTTTCCCCATATCTTCACAAAAGTACATAACACTATGCATTCAAGCGGGCTGGCCTTTAAGACTCGACCCTCCAATAAACAAGAGGTCACCACCTTCAATTATGCAAACAATGTGTTATTCTCCTTAGCTGTTACCTTGTCCACTCTAGTGGTCTCTCGTCAGCCTCAACTCTTGACCAATCTATTCTTCCATCAAGGTAGGCATAGAGTAGGATTGCCAGTGTAGATTAACTCAACCACCACATCACAAGGACTCTCATGAGATATGTTGGAAATAATCTAAGTTCCTTCTCCACTACCTCATTCACCTTGAAGTATCTTATCCCTTTTTGCTTGCTAGAGGAAACAAAATTACCCTTTGCTTCTTTTTCTCTTGTTCAAAAAAACATAAACAAATCTTTGAAAAGCACCCTCGGTCATTAGCAAAAATGGAGGGTGCCTCGCCACACTGTTTGAGTTATAGGGCACCAAGCATAAATCCCCCTCCCTGAAGGATAGCAATAAGGATTGCAGGAACGAGCTCCTCAAGCAAACTCCTCTGAGGTCCAACACCTCGACTGAGCTCCCTCGACTTGGTTGATGACCACCAAGACGAGGGGCCTCTTTTAACCACCTCCCCATCTTCCTTAACGAAGAGCTCAATCGACAAGTGTTGAAAAAGGAACATTTGTTTAAAAGGAGTGCACAGATAACTTGGCATATCATAGCGGTCTAATGAACGCTCGGTGGCATTTTTCAACATATTAAGCTTATAATACTACATCCCCTGAAAATGAGAGGAGCGAGTGGCACTGATTGTCCCAAGGCAAGCACCATAACTAAAGGTAATAGCTTCACATTCAGACCATCCTCAGGAGAATATATAATCACTCGTCCTTGAAGCCATGACGACTGGTACAATTCAATTCAACATTTTGTTCGTTTGGGTTTGATTGTGTCATAGCTCTATAATTTGGATTAGGTTTATTGTTGGATAAATTGCATTGCTGATATTGACCCTAAATCACACCGTAAAAATTGGATAGGTTTAATCTATGGTCGTTAAGGCCTCCTAAAAGGATCTAATAAATTCATCGAGTTGTTCCAAAGAATCAAAACGGCATGTTATTAATAGTATTCCTTGTCGACTTTCTGTGAAATATTCGTTTGGCTGAGGGCTTCCAAACCATAGTCATCAAAACCATACCAAGTATCAAACCGGTGAAGTAACCGGTTCATGGTTCATCGGTTCAATCAATGGTTCAACCAGCATTATAAATTAAATGTATTTTAATTATTCATATATATTTTACCTTAAATATAATTTATATTGCAAAGTAAAACACAAAAAATCAGATGGAGTAATGATAAGTATTACTTAATTAAAAACCTTTAGTTCCCAAGTTCAACTCTAAAGAGCCACAAATACATCAAATTTTTTAAATAGACTTAAAAAGTCAAAGATGGTCAATGATATTTTCAACAAACTAGCCAGTCAGTTCTCCAGTTTTTAAAATACCAACCAGTTCAATCCAGTTCAATTGCATTTCCAATAAATTAGTTAAACCGAACTAGTTCAAGGTCCGGTTCTCAGTTCAACCAGTTGAACAGGTCAGTCTAGTCCGATTCTAATAACTATGTTCTAAACACATCGTAAGCTAAGCCCGTGCTAACGAATAATCAACCCACAATGAATAAGGAAGGTAAAGTAATGCTATGAATGACCCAGTATTGAATATTGCCCTCTTCCTGCCCGCGTAGTTCCCTGTACCAATGCTTATTCATCCATTGAGGTTTTTTTTTTTGTTGATTTCAAAATATTAGACTCGAAGCACCTTCCCTTCCATGAATCGAGTCCCTAACTTTGAGGTCTAAACAAGCAAAGTCTTTAGAGCTACTATGGCTTTAGCTTTCTTGGAGCTAAGCGACAATGCATGCACATCCTTTAGGGGGGAGTTGTCTTACCCACTTGGTTACAAAAGTGTGAGAATTGATGCTCCACCTCAAGATCATAGTGTTGAGCCAATTGTCATTGCATTGAACCACCAATCTCATGGAATATTTCACCCGAAAAAAAGTATCATTTGCATCCAATTTGTCCAGCTAAGTCCACCCGCTCTAGGCAAAATATAATCATCAAGTTCCATGGAATGAACTCCTCAATCATCAGCAACATTCTCATCTTTCACACACAGGGGCTCTGTTAGTCCCTTGGCATCATTATCAAATTCTTATCCGACTCCTAGAAGTCATCCTCAAGCCCAAAGCAAAGAGTTTGGAACTAATGAAACTCGTCTGAGATAACTAGACGATATTACCCTTCTCATGATGACACGCTCGACACCCTTGACTCAATTGAGCGATCCACCATCTGAGTGTGTCTCTCCACTACCTTTGTCCCTCACCTCTAGAGCTATCTCCAATGATCTCCAAAAGGCACCCTGATGTTCTCACATAAGCCTAGATCAAGAGCAGATCCTAAGGACCCCCTCGAGGTTGGTGTCGGGTTCATGGTGCATCCAAGTGACTCCATCAACCTCGCGCGAGAGTAATGAAAATATGTAGATCAATGGCTAGAGTTAAGAGTTTATAAAGGTGCTCATCCCCTGTCCTTGGGAACTTGTACCTTGACTGTTTAGGGAAAAAAGATATCTACACAAGAAGACAACTCCAGACTATGACAAGAACAAGTGGTGTGCTCTGTACATCCTCGGACCCGAGGATAACACCCAACCATCATTGTAGCTGTTGAGACCTTTGCATATTTCAATGCCCTTCCTTCCAGGTTGTCAGGCCAAGAAGGATGAGCCACTCATCCCCTTGTCTCCACCCAAGCATGTGACATTGTGCATTCAAGTGAACCGGCCTCTAAGGCCCAACCCTCTTATGATGTCACCACCTCTATGCATGCAAGCATAGTGTTATTCTCCTCTCGAAAGCATTGAGATTGTGTTCTCCTCCACTGCCACTCTCTGTGCTCCTAAAACCACCTCAACTCTCTCCCTATCAATCTCTTGTGGTTTCTCGTCATCGTAGTGTACCATACTTCCCACACCCTCAACTATCTGCACTATTAGAGTACGTAATCTCGAATGAAAATGAGTGTACAACCCATTTTCAAAGGCCAAAACATCCGGTACATCAACCCCTTTTAATTGAAAGGTTCTCAATCCCTTGAACAAGAACATGTTGGTGGCAAATTATTTGAGTCAATCCAGTTCAGGAATGGTGTCGGACCACATTTTTATTAAAACTTCTAAAATTGGGAGATAAAGGCAGTGACGGAATTCTTACAACTTCTAAGAGTGGTGTGCAAGAGTTGAGGCAATTCGATGGGCTAGATTCAACAAAGTAGAAGACTTCCAATAAAATCCTTCTAACTTTAAGATTGTAGGGGAGACAAGGACTCCATTCCTTTCCAGGAGCACTTGCAAGGCAGGTGTGCAACATATGTGGCTTTTTTCTGTTAGCACAGCGGTCCTTGATTCCATTCATACTGTTGATAATCTGGAGAAGAAAGGTTATATCCTGAATCCATATCGTATGTGTTACAAGGCTAAGGAGATCACTTGTTGTACATTGCGATGCTGCGAATGATTTGTGACCAATGCTCCTCTATTTTTGGTGTCCAGGGGGTAATGCCCTTAGTTCTACAGTTATTTCAATGGTGGGAGGCAGGAGGCACGAGGCAGGAAAAAGAGGAAGAAAAACAGCTTCGAAGGTTGTACCTTTATGCATCATGTGATGCTAATGTGGAGAGAGAGAGACCTACTTTTTGATACTACGTTATCAGTCCATAGCTTAGATCGCTTTTTATGCACTTCATTTTTTTGTGATTCCTCTTTTGCTCTTGTAGATTTCACAGGAGAGCTCAATCTTTGAGATGAGGTTTTTTTAGCTTACATGGCTCTTGCACAAACTTTGCGCCTGTTTACTCGCTTTTGTTCAAATTCTTCACTTGTCAAAGAAAAATAAATTCTTAATCCCTCTTTTGGATAATCTTTCCCATTCAGTGCACAAGCTCAAATAATGCAACCATACTGGTAATCAACAGTGTCTCAAGACACAGCATATGACTCAATTTCATTCAGTTCCAAAAATAAGAAAAAGAAAAGGAAAGAGAAAGGGTTTTTCGTTCTCTTAATTTTTTTTTATTATAAAAACATAAGTAGTGAGATATAGATGAAATCAGCACAGAAACGAAAAGAAGTTTCAAATTTATTGATTCCAAACCAAGGGTGAGATGATAATTGGTGGTTGTACCTGTAAGACGCCGTAGATAACGAGAGTGGACATGATGCCGACCACGGCGAAAACCCCTTTCCAGAACTTGTTCTGTTTCAAGGGCGGCGGCGACGAAGGTGGTTCCGCCATATCCCATCTAATCCACCACGCCTCTTCTCCACAACATAGACAACATCTGCATTCATCATAAATTTAAAAATGAGAAACTAAATCAATTTTCAGGGAGAGAATTTCACATGCATATATAAATATGCATATATATACACAGAGAGAGAGAGAGAGAGAGAGAAGGAACATGTGCAGGGTTTGGCGGCCGCAGCTCACCGGCAAACTGGACTCCAGTTAACGTGGGGAGGGGGTCTGTGATAGAAGAATTATCGACGAACAGAGAAAGAGTCACAACACGTGCCTTCAAGAGAGAGACGAACGTAGGGAGAGAAAAGGTTCGGGGAGATACGAAGCAGGAAGCTGCGAAGTGAGAAGAAAGTGTGTTCGGTACATTATATCGTATCATTAGCGTCGATGCATGAGAGCTCACTTTTGCCGACCCCTTTTATTCCCCGTGTCTTCCTTTTTTATTTTTCAATTTCTTGTTATTTATAACCCTTTTTTTTCTCAATTCCTAAAAAAAATATATCATTGCAAATACAATACAGTACTTTTTTTTTCTTCCCTCTTTGGTTGTGCTATCCGGGGTATCCGGGTCAGCTATCTCAATTAGTTTCTTCTCGAGCCTAATTAAAGGCAAACTATTTATGTTGGAACGGGTGATTCACGATTTATAATTAGATAATTATTTCTCTAAACAACTCAATGGTCAAAATATTCACAACAAGCTTAGTAATCACAAATAAACCACAACATAATTTAATATCAGTTGAGTAGAACTCAAAACTTCAACAATAAAGTACTAAAACAACCAACCAAATGCCTCATAACCAATTGGGTATCATGTTTTTAACTTGTTTGGGGGTAATTTTTTTGTTTTTTATGGACTCATAATTTTTTCACTTCAAAAAAACTACCAAAGCCATAAGTTGACTTTTTCACTTTAAAAAAGGCCATGGGTTGAAAGGAACCTATAAAATGGCATTAACATGTGTCAAAATCCCACCTCTAGGTGGGCTCCAACTGATATGTTACTCATTCGCTATTAAGCGCGATTGTGATTAGCAAAATCTTGAGAAAATATATGGTGTCATCAGTTTGTTTCACAGTTAAACTGTCACTTTTGACCAAATTTTTTGAAAAAAACTTTTTTGTCTTCTCATTTTTTATTTATTTTTTGAACTAAAACTCAAATTTTCTTTTTTATTTTTATTTTATAAATATGTAAATTAAAATTTTACAAAAACCAAAAGAGATTTGAATTTGGATTAGAAAAAATTGCTAGAGGAAGAGAAAAATGTGAGAATATTTAATATTCTCTAGTGTGTTTATGAATTAGTGAGAGTTGTGGGAGTAATTATATTCCAATGAAATGGCATAGACGTCCCAGTGAAAGATCTCACAAATTAAAGTGGGATATAAAAACCTTTTGGCATTCCTTGATGGAAGGAGGCCTATAAATAGATGATGAGAAGATACTTGAAGGCAATCGTTGCAAGGGTGATCCTTCTCTCAAGTTCAATAGACAATGATAATAATGGATTCAGGTACGAAATAATTGTTGAGTGAAACCATGATACTTCAGGATCCTCCTAAAATATAAATTTTATCTTACAAAAAAAAAAAAACTATTTTCAAAGCTGCTCAAAAAACTGTAATCTCATAGATGAGGTAATCTGAAAAATTGTGTTAATTAATCGCGTGATATAATTGCTTGATGGTTGATACAATGTAAAAAGAATAACGTGTTATTGGCAGCAGGAAAAAGGATGAGCCTACTCAAGGGCTCGTTTAGATACTAAAATGTACATCAGTTCTATGCAGTTAAACATTGTATATCTTTTTTGAAAAACTCAAAGAGAAAATTTCTTGAAAATTGCCCATACTCTATATTCAAGAAACTATTTTAGATTACTATTCTAAGTTTCAAAAACTTGATTGTAAGACGTGAAAACGATTGTGTTTTCAAACTTTTCGTCCTTCCACATTCCCAAAAATATATTAAATAAGAACATGTTTTGTACTTGCTGACAATAACATGAAGAGGATCATACAGCTGAAATGGCAGGATGAAAAATTGGATTAAATGTTTTGATACAAAGGGACCAGAGGAAGAACAGCTGAAGGGCATTTCTAGTCCCGGAGGCACGAGCAATGTTAAAAGTAATGAATCTCAGGGCATTATGTGCATAAATTTGGTAATTTATGAAGGCCTAATCAGGCATGTTGCAACTTCAAATAGTGCAGGCAGAATCTAGATTAGGCCAGCAGTGATCTCTTAGCATGAGTTGCATCTTTTTTTTTTTCTCTCTGTGTTTCTACCATTTAAATTCAAGAAAACATATACAATAGATGGTCCTTTGGGGGAAAAATAATCATCAGCTGGCATTTTGTAGATCAATTCCAAGGGAAGAATTCTGTAGGATATGGGACCGAAGGGCTTGATAGTCTGCCGAGCTATCTTGAATGAAATCTTCTCTCCTCAGAGTCTCTAGCAAAGTGTACATAGAAACCGTATATTCATGGTGCATAGCGATATCAAAGACATAAGATCTGCAGAGGTGGCAGCTCGAATGAGTCTGGAGCCAAGTGTCAATGCAAGCAACATGGAAAGCATGAGAGCAGTTTGGCAGATGCTTTTCCCATTCACCTTCTTCAAATTCGCCCAGGGAAACTGCACAATCCGTGCTGCTTTGGCCTAATTCTTCTTCGTTCTTCTTCTTGAATTGGGTGATGGGAAATGAGTGCATAATAAAAGAATCCGGTCCTCGGCTTTGGAACTGTAGAGAAATATCATGTTCGGGGTTTTCCTCGCTTAGAAGCTGCCTTTGATTCCAGGTTCTTGAGAAGGTTAACCCATCGAATGCACAGCAGTGTCGTGGCAATATCTTGTAGTAAGTCAATACGAGGAAGACAGTACAAGCAACCCCCACCAGAGGAACCACAAATGGATTCCAAGGTTGGTCAATGGCTGGAGATGGGGCTGGACTTGAAATCATGTTAGGCTGAAGTTTCAGATGATAAAAATGGCAGCTTAGAGGTCTGAAAGAAAGAATTCTGTTTCTCCAAAGTGCCGTAGTTTGTATAGAGTTTGAAGATGTTCATACGATCAAATCAAAGTGACAACAAAGGTTGGTGATAATTTTGAGGATAACCAGATACATAAACTGCCAAACGGGCTCTTAATATTCATACTGAAAGCATCTGTCCTATTTTGTTTTGTTTTTTGTCACTGAAATACGTTTTTATATGCTATGATAATGATTAATAAAGTTCTGTGGCCGAATTTGAAAATTGGTTTTTCTGATAAGCACCTGATGACAATGCAACAAAATTGTAAACTTCTCCTGATCCTCTTCTTTGTCTTGTCCAAAACATGCATTTTGTTCTTTTTTTTTTTTGGCAAGAATGTGTGTATATCAATAGAGAAAATGCTCTGAAAAATAAATTTACAGCTATTGTTCCTCATTTTGTGAAAAACTTAATTTATGAAGTAAAATGCTTGATATGACTCTTAATATCAAGAATATACTCCGGAGATAGAATTAAGTCAGAGAGTAAATTTATAGCTATTGTTCCTTATAACATACGAACGGCTGCATATATTTCCTCCGGAGCTAGTAAAATGCTTTTGTCCCATTGGCCACCCGCCACCACGAAAATTTAAAATATGCTTCTGATGAACCAAATAGGCTGTTTGGCATGTAAGCTATCTTGATTCTTGACAAATTCAGAGAATCATGAATTAGATGCAAATGTAAATAATAGAAGTTCTGATTGGTCGACTCAACTGTCATATACAGGAGATTCAGAAAATAAATAAAGCAAATAGCACTCAACACCTAATATGCAAGTCTTTCAAATGCAATGCAAGTCTTTCAAATGCATTGCAGTGACCGTCTTTGGAAAGGTGCAGTAGCAGCGATAGTCAAGTTTCTAGCAATGACATCTCATTTTCAGCAAGAAGAAAGTTTCTTCTCCATAGAAACACTGCCATTTTCTCCTTTTTGTCCTTTCCGACGAGTCTTCTTAGCGCCTCACGCGGACACTAAATGTGGAGGTCTTTTTTGCGCTATTTTCTTTTGAAAACTCACGGCTTCTCCATAGACGTAATGGTCCACTCCATGGTAGCATATTCCTGATAGGAAAGTATTTTTTTTTCCTGTCACAAATTTTCCATTGAAAATGGATGGGTAAGAACATTGAACTTAGTGACATTTGCTTTTGAGCTGGCATGAACACATTTGGAAATATAACGACAATGGTGAAAAGGAAATTAAACTTCGACAAGAAAGTTAAATAGCAAATGTCATTCAAACCAAAATAGCGTCCATTTACACCCTCAATCATCGATTTTTACACAAAAAAAGGAGGCAGAGAATCATTCATGGTTTCATTGGAATCTTTGTCGCTTGCCAGACGGGACATAGTTGTTAGCATAAGCGCCTGCAGGTATCGATTGCGCACTGCCAAAACATGATCCAGATGATCCACTTGCAAATTGCAACATAGGTGTAGTTGACAGCATTTGAGGAGAGCCAAAAGACATCTCAACCATTGATTTGGGTACAAGGCCTAAATTTGCAGCTGGTTTCTGAGTGACAATTTCAGCATCACACCCTTTGATGGAAACTGGTGGAATATGAAAGGTTTGAAGAGGGGGAGGGTTACGCCACCGGGGGAGCGGCCCGGCAAGAAGAAGATTCTGAACTAGTGGCCCTGCCTCCAACACAGCCTGCAAGAGTTTTCCTTTCTGAGGCAGAGGTTTTCCCTTCACAATACTATCTATAACCAAAGAATCTTGGTCAATTTTAGGTGTTCCTGAAGAGACTAGATTGGTTGGAACAGTGCCATTGTAGTCTTGAACAAAGGGCTGGTTTACAAATGCCAAGTTACTTGAATCGGCCATGTTTATGTTAGAGAGCTCTGGGGATGAGACAGCATCAAAGAAGGAATTGGCTGGGGAAGAACCGTGTGACTGGTAATTATATGTATCGGATAGGCTATTTGATTCGGTTATGCATGAATTAGCTCGGGTGGGCTTGATCAGAGGGCTATCGGGTTCGAGTTGAGGCAGAGCAGTGAAGAATTCGGTTGGGGTAGTGGAAGGTATGGCCTTTTTTAGTAGCTTCTGAAGTTGATCTCTTGCTTCATCTCTTTCTTGGCAAGCAATCTTCAGGAGCTGCATCAATTGCTTCATATTGTCTTTGTTCTTTCTCATCTCCTCATTTGCTTCCACTTTCACTGATTCCAGTTCAAGAGTGCTGTACAGAAGCTTCTGCTTCAATTCATCAAGGCTCTGCAAATTCATACCAAGTCAGTCAAGTATGAGAGAGAGAGAGAGAGAGAGAGAGAGAGAGAGAGAGAGAGAGAGACAACTTATAGACTTCAATATGAACATAATACCTACATATAGAGGCACGATATCTATTTAATGTAAAGATTAGAAAACTTTGTGTCATATAACCTGTTTCCAAATCATTCCATGAACCAATAATTCAAAGTTAGGAGGAACAGTAAAATCCCAACATGGGCCAGTGCAGATCACTAGAACACCATAGTCAAACCATGCTATACTTGCTTGAATTGAAAACTTCAAGGAAAAAATGAGTTAGACCATTGGATTCCTACCTCAAAGAACTCGAATGGACATTTGGGTCCTTTTTGAATGATAACTCCATGAAATATCACTAAGTTTTCAAAAAAGAGACATGTTTCTGTACAGAGAAGAAGCAACAAGAGTTGTATGTACCACTTTACCAAACAAAACCAACAGAAATAACGTGCACTGTACAGAACAGAGAATTTGCTTCCTAGTTACTGAAGATTGAAAATGTGTATGGTTCTATGTTTGTGTGTGTGTCAGACAGTAGATATATTTCTCTATATATGCACATGGAAACACATACAAACATTCAAAATCAATGAAATTTTCTCAGATTGAAGGACTTGGAAATACATCTGTGATGAAGAATACATAACCATTGGCTCAAAGGTTACAAATTCAAGCAGAATGCCAAAATTTTAAGAGATTATTATGATTGTCCTCCATAGTTCTTTATACCATCATTCAAAAACCGGAATACACTTCCTGGGTAAGATTTTCAAAGCACCAAAAATTAACAAAATTCAAAAACTTAAAAACAAGCATTAGACTTAAAAGTAACACTTTAAAGAATGCTACAAAATTCAATAAACCAAAAAAAGCCACTACAAAATTCAATCGACTTCACGGTAAGAAACTGAAATCCCAACCAAAAGATGATTCAAAAGTAGCCAGAAAGGGAAAGGGAAAGGGAAAGGGAAAGGGAACGGGGAAAACCAAAGCAAAATCTTGAACTGTGTTCGAGTACACTGTAGGAGAATCTCCACAATGGAAGAAAGCTTTAAATGCCAAACCAAACAAGTAACCATTAGCAGTACCCCGAAGAGAATGAACTGTAAAGACTGACAAATCGAGAAATGAATAGTGACCCACCTCTTGATAACTCCATAAAGAAGCCATATCCTCCATCTCTCTTTCTCTCTCTCTCTCGCTCTCTCAATTCTTGTGAGAAAAAGAAGCAAATTCAGAGCATTTGGGGGAGATTGGAAAGAAGGGCGTTGTGAGTTATTTATAGAACAAAGGTCTGAATATAAGACACGGAGAGAGAGAGAGAGAGAGAGTGATGGCTTTCTCACAAACTCCCAGAGCAACCAATCCCCATCAAAGAAAAATTTTAATAAGGAATCCTCAAAACCTTCCAATTAGAAATGAAAAGAAAAAGTGAAAAATTGAAATACACTTGGAATTGTCTTCCGCTCTCTCAGTTCTTGCTAAAAACAACTCTCTTCCCCTCTCTCTCTAGTCTCGCTCTGTCCAGTGTTTCTCTCTCTCTCTCTCTCTCTCTCTCTCTCTCCCCCCATGGCAGTAAATGAATAAATCAAGTTAGATTTTTCGTTATATTCGTTCTGTGGGTCAGAAATAAAACGGTTCTTTTCTCTCTCATAAGGTGAATGCAAAGGCAAAGCTGTTGTTTACGCGGTTTTATTTGTTAAAAAGGCAAATTTTCCTAAAATACCCTTTTGGACCTTTTGGATTGATTTGAAGTTTCCTTTCGGCGTCTTCTGATTCTGGCTGGAGGAGTAAAACCAGCAGCCGACGGTTGAACTGGTATGTTTTGCCAGACCATTGTCAATCATGGTATCTCATTATTTATTAGAGGAAGACCTTTTTTTTTCAAAAAAGAAATTATTAAAACTGTCCAACGATTCCTCAATTTAGATAACATAAATTGGTTGGTTCGGTGCAGTTCTGAGAATACTGGTCAGAAATTTTCTTATTATTTTTTCAACCAAAATTGTAGCTCATTCTAAATTTAACTAAAGGTTTTATACTTTCTTATTAACTTTCCACCTCTAGCTTCTCCTTACTTTTATTTTTTTTCATTGTTGTAAAATAAAATTTAGAAAGTTAAAAATTAAATGTCAATAAACTTCTATACACGAAGTCAATTGACTCTTAATTACTTGCCCTTAATAGTCCAAAAGAATTTTTATTTTTATTTTACCAAAGTCATATACATTGTAATTTGATTTGCAGTTGTTAGGGAAAAAAAATTCAAAGAAAAGATAACACTCTTGTTTTTAGGTATTATTTCTTTTCTAATTTTTATTTTTTTATGTATTTAATGAGTTTCTCACCATAAAATTTAAATCTAAGTAATTAGTACTACAATATTACTAAATATTCAGGTGTAGTTACAATGAATATATTTGTAAGTTTAGTCTATTCAAGATTCTGTCTACAATAATTTTGGTGATAGTACAGTCAAGAGAGAGAAAATATGAAAAAGAAAATACAGTTCTCCCCCAAAAGTAGAGTTTTAGCTCGATTATCAAAATAATTCCTTGCAAGATCTACGCAACACAATTATTGCAATATAATAGTAACTTCAACCTTGGGATTTTTTTATTTTTATTAGTTTATTATCCAATTTTTAATAAAGAATGAACCAATTTTTGTTGGACAATCTTCTTCGAGGGGCGGTGTACTAGATTGCCTTCGGAGTACTGCCCAAGAAAACAGAAATAAATCACATATATGCTGTAGTTGACTGATTATTTCTATTCTTATTTCTTATTCTATATTTTTGGTAACCCTTACACATATACTCCTGTATATAAAACTGGCACACGGTTCTAGCTATTATAGGAATTAGGATTGTATTATGCTAAGACTAACGAGGTGACAACAAAATTTTTATGAGTTTAGTTTTGATTCACTAACAGTGTAAATTTTTTTTATACAAGTAGAGTATTAGAGTACAACACGTGTTTTTTAAAATTTATGTACAATATAAAGTAAGACTCATAGATACATGTCGTATTCTAGTGTAATTTTGTGTAAAAAAAAATTATACATTATCAATGTATCAAAATTAAATTCAATTTTTGTACTAATAAAAATTTGGATTTTTTTTTTATTTTACCCCCTCAAAATTTAGGTAGTCTAGTGTACGTAAATTTGACTTAATCTCATTTATTGTAAGAGATTTAATCTTCACCCCTGGATGCAACATGGTCAACTGCGCCGCATGTAAGAGTTTTTATTATATATTACATGTGTGTGGACATGTAAAGGTTAATGCTATGCCAACAAAATTTGTTTTCATAAATATTATACGGAATGATGTAGTTTATTTTCATCTATAAATTAAAAAATAAAAAGCTTAATCATTGTATGTTTATAATTGCAAAAATAAAAATTTGATCACTTATTTTCATTAAACTGAAAAATTTTCAGGTCGTGCTGGAACTGAAGAGGAGCAGCCGAATCAGCATAGTTTTCAGGTTATTAGGTTTCAATGCCAAATCATAGTTATACAATCTGGTTACATACATAGGTTATTATATTACAAAAAGCAACCTGAGAAAACCTTGGTTCTGACACAGACAATGAACATGGATGAGTTATTCTCATCGAAAAAGACAAAGACAATGAACATGGATGAGGTATTCTTATCAGAAAAAAAAAGGCCTAAATATTTCTTTTTAATCCCCGACAATCCGTTTCAGAACTGCTTACATTTTTGTGGTTGATATTATATAGATGTACTAACTGTGTTTTGGATGATAATAACATCTCTTGCATTACAGAAGAACCCTACCACCTCAACGGCAGCCGTCCGATCGATCAATAATGATGTCATATTACATTATTAATTATGCCATTATCTCTTAATCCAACCATTAAGCTTGAAGTAGCATGCTTGTAACATGCAACTGGGCATTAAGTAGTGTTTCTTGATTTTAGATGATAATATTAATTCTTTGTTCTTTAGATTTGTTTATGACTCTAAACTTTGTAATCCAGGCTTCACTTTCTAACTGAGAAGCAGACAAAACTGCTGAATTTACAAATCCCCCTTTTGAGAAAAAGCTGCTAGATTTTAAATAAATGGGTTCACTTCATACAATGCATCTAGCTGCCCTATCAAAGAGTGTGTGTACATATATATATATATATATATATTATAGTTTCTTCATTACCTTTCTATCCTGCATCAGTTGCACCTTCCCTTATTTTATGTCACTTGATTACAAATGTTGTGCAGACTTCAAAAGAAGTTCTCATTTGATCCCTTGTACCTTTGATCATGCCACACTTGATCCAAGTTTTCTTGTTGATTATACTAGCTAGTATGCATGCATGTATGAAGATTACGTGTCAATGAAGTACTAGTGTCAGCTTGAGGTTGATCCTATCTTATTTTAGTAGCCTAAGGCTATTTTACTAATTATTTTTTATTTTTTGTGAAAAAAAAGTTCAAAAACATCAACTAATTAAAGCCTCTAAAAAAATTTTCAAAATTAAATTTTAGTTAAAAAAGCTAATTAAATAAGCTGATCCAAATGAGATCGGTTCAAATTTAGCATCTGATTAATCCAACTAAGCAAATTATCTCACAAAATTTCTAACATGATAGCATTTTTTTGAACCAAAGTTATCTATATGTTCTTTGAACCATTTCTAACACTTATTTCAACCAATTTAAACAGAGATTTTAAATTCTCATGCCAGAGAAAATGAAACGGTAAAAATAACAGAGCAAGCGATTTTATTAGACCTAGCTAGTAGGTTTTTGCATAGTTTTAATGGATAAGATGTGTTATAAAAATTTCTACACTAGACGATCCAGTCAAAAATAATATAATAAAGAAAGAAAAGAAGAAGAAAAACATGAATGAAATTTATTTACAATTTCTTTTCTTACATGAGATTTATGAAGTGACTGGTCCAATTTGCATGGTAAAAGATTCGTAAACTCCAATCCAACGTGGTCCAATATTGTAATTAAGAGTAACAATTGCAAAAGAACACAAAAAGAATTGTTTTGTGCAAAAATTCTAACATTTAGGCAAAGTTGAATGGTATAAAATTTCTAGATATCTCTCAAACATAGTCACCCGCCTTTCCACTTCAGTTTTCTATTTTTACATTAACTAAATAAAATCCAAACTCTAACTTATTTCTTTCTTTGGAGATGTCTTTTTACATCTTTGATGAGAACCCAAAACCAAATTAATATTCGTTCATGTAATATTAGTTCATAAAAAGACCTTTTTTTCATAATTGAAGTAATATCTAAAAATAATAATGGTATCTTTTTATTGTTTTTTTTTTCAGATGAATAAAATTTGTGTTTTCTTTCTAAATCTAAGACACTTTGACCCACATTTGCAGGTGATGGCTCCTAGGATCGTTAGGACTAAGGACAAAACAGGCTGAAGATAGAAGCATGAACTTCTCACCAACGCAGAGACCAAACAATTTTTTTTGTATATGCTATGTGGTCTCGATCACCCACGTACAAATCATATAGCATATGCATGTAGGCCACTCATATGTATACATATATATACCTTAATCTAGAAGGACACATACTTAATTGACTGTTTGAAATTTGGGAGAGAGAAGAGAAGGAAAATTTTTTTTTAAAATTTTTGCTCTTTTCTTGTTTGATATTACTTAGGAGAGAAGGGCCGGCGAAGTGAAAGAAAAGAAAAAAAGAGTTTAAAAAATATGTGCACGGTTTCTCTTTCTTTCTCTTCTTTCTCTCTATTTTCTTTTTATTTTTTTTTACAAAATTAAACCAAAAAATATATATATATATATATATATATTTCCCTCATTTTTCTTTTATTTCCCTTCAGTTCACTTTCAAACAGGCTACAAAGGTTCTTTAAAGAAACGTTTCAAAAAACGGTGAAAAGCACAAACCAGTTTGTCCTTTACCTTACCCACGTAGAGAACAAATAGCATATATATGTAGGCTTATGTATACCTTACTCTAGAAGGACATATACCTAAAACTATAGGAGTCCTTAGGGCTATTCAAAAAATTATCTTACCCGACCAACTCAATTTTGTAATTTCACTCATTAGTTTTGAATAAATAACTAGTAAATTTTGATCAACTCAGTTATATTTGGTTTGAATAATAGACTTTTATTATTTCAATTCAACTTGAATAACTCGATTTTTTTGTACTAAAATTTTAATTTTTTCATTCAATTCGGCTCAACTCAATCACCTTATAAGTCAAATGCAATTTCAAAATTATTCAAACTGATCTAATCGAGTGGAATAACAGGATACTCTCTAATTCAACCCATAAATACCATAGCCCCATTGTAGGGGCATACTTGTAACTGTACCCTAGGAGTTTCTTTTAAGGAACGGTCCCAAAAGGCTCGGACCGTTTTTCCTTTTACCTCAGGCTCAAACGGGTAACGACTTTACCTGTCGACCTAATCATGTAAAAACAAAATACATTATACCCTTAAATTAACAATACAAAAACATTAAAGCGTTTGTTTTCAATTCTTCCTCATAATTAGACGGTGGCACGTGCCGACACACGGTTAACGAATCTATCTACCTCTAAGCTCTATTTGTACACTGTAGATTGGCTGTAATTGTATCATATTATAAGTTGTTTTTTTAATTAATTTGACATGTGACATGTCCCTATCATTAGGGGGGCTAAAGAACTGCTGCGTGCAAGCTTCTAGGTTGTCCTGTTGCGCGGCGGCACATGGCGATTAGGTATAAGTCACGTGGGATCCCTTCCTGGCATGACACATGTACAAACTTACAATTTTGGAGTAGCGCCTAGCCCTAGCCTTGCGACACTTGGCGTCCAAATCGTGTCGCATGGCACATGCAGTTATGCATTTCGTGGCCAACTAGTATTGGCAGGTTGCACGTGCCCAGCCTGTTATCAGTTTTTGTTTTTTATTATGTGTCATAAATATATATTTTTATTTTTTATATTCTGGTAATGACATTTATAGATTACTATTCTGTTAACAATATCATATCAATATTTTAGAATCAGAAAACACATATATTTTAGTACTTTTTATTTTTTTATTTTTAAAAAATAGAAAACAAAAACAGAAAATGAAAACCAAACAGACCCAACTTTTCTCAGTTGGATGCAGTCTTTATGGGCTTAGGTTATGTTTGGTATAGTTTTTTTTTTTTTTTTTGCAATAAAGCTAGCTTAAAAAAAAGTTAAATTGAAAAAAGCAAAAAAGTAAAAGAAAAAACTTTTAGCATTTAGCTTTTTCTGGCTTGTTTTAGCTTAAAAAAGCTAAAAAAAAACTAAAAATTAGTGAATCAAATTAGCCTAAGCTTTTTGCCTTAAAAAAAGCAAAAAGTAAAAAAAAGAAGGGCTTAACCAAACGCCCCCTTAGTATGCTTGGTAATAGCGGTCGTTAGTCAAATTTAAAAGCTCATAAAAATGCATCCAAACAAGGATTTAAGATAAGTGTGAAAATTTTATTTTTTTTGCTAAGTAGGGTGAAAAATTTATTAATGCTGTGTTTGGAACCTAAATTTATAAAAGAAAAGGCAAATAAAAAAAAATTTGAAGAAAAAGATAACAAAATAAAATAATATTATTATTTTATTTTCCTTTACCATTTTTTTTAATCACCAAATTTTTAATCTAAACACAGAGTGAAGTAATTTTTTGTGAGTGCGCCTTCAAGAAAGTGGTCTACAAACGGCAATTTCATACAATAGGGAGACGCAACAACAATAATGGCGACCTTCACAAGGTATATTCTTCACAATTGGGCTCTTCATGTACTCTTTTAAGAGTTCATATGCAGATACAAGAGAATGGACAGTGCCATTCTATTCCAATTGTTTGATTTAGTTGACATGTGACATTTTGTAGTTATGTGATCCCTCGAGTGAGAAACAACAATGGGCAACTTCATGTTCATTCATTGAACTATGAGGTTTATTGGTCCGCTAGCACTACTATAGAAATCTTCCATACATTGAACTATGAACTATGAAGGTCTCTAAGTCCCGCCCCAAAGGGAATTCAACAGGTGAGTACAATTATTGATGCCAGCTAGGAAATGCTTCAATGGCTTCCAGTTGCAGTATTTCTCAAAGTTCGAGATAATTTGTTATCAATTTAGTCATATAATTTTATATCCCAGCTAGTGAAAGTTTTGTTGGTATTTCTTCTTTTTTTATTTAGCTTGGTTCATCTAATTAATTATATAACTTCACGGTTATATTATCTCATGCAACTTGAAAGTCATGATTCTGTTTACTTCGTTATATTTGGATCAAGAATTTGGTCAGGAAGAAATAAAGGAATTGATAAATTCGAGTTTTAAACACAACATTATTGTACTAATTTTGTGCTTCGTATTATAAAATAAGAAGTCTAGGAATGTTAAGAGTTCAATTGCTCTTTCATCACATAGTTCGCGCATTTACTTAAGTATATGATATCTGATATTGCAAGAACACTTCATCATGGGCCCGTCTTATGAAAAGAAAAAAAGTCCAATGATTAAATAATATTAATTACCCAGTGCTCATCTTTATTAAATTGAGATGGAGAATCTTGTACTAATACCTGAATACTTTCCTTTTTTCGCCATCTTGGGACTTTGGATATTGCATGAAGAGAACTCTAATTCATTTGTATCAAGACGTGGAAGTAGAGACATAGAGGAGCAAAAACATGGTTCTGAAACTATGAAGGTGAAAGTTCCACCACGCCCATGCATTTCTGTTTAAACAAATAAATGAGTTAGTTGTTATGCACAGAGAAATAAATTTTATTGCAAAATTTGAGAAAAGTACTAGAATTGAGATTCAAGACTTCTCCAGAGCTGAACAGGCACAAAAAGCTCAAACAAGATCAAAGAAAGTAAGTTAACGATATAAGAAACAAATAACGAATGTTAATGCTCTTTCAACAGGATTGACTGTTTTGACAGAAAAGTCTAAAACTGCTCTACTCTCTTATTCCTACAATTTACCAAACTGTGGAAAATATTTTTGATGTCTCATGAGATTTGGATGTTTTTCGGCAAGTCCTCCTGAATATACACTTGTCAATCGAAATAGTGTTGAACAGTTACTAGCAGTTACATCTTTAACATTTCTAATAACTTTTTTGTCGAACTCAGGCGAATAATATTGTACCATATAAAATTGGGTTGTGACTCGTGACATATTTACAATCATTTGATTCGACCTCTTATAACTGGTTTGCCAAAACTTTCTTCATATGCAGGCCACGTGTCCTTACAACAAATTTAAGTATTACAAAGTGAGACGTATCAAATACATGAATTATATCATAACAATGATACTCTAAAAGTATGAGTGCTATTTATTTACTGGATTTTTTTTTCTTTTGTTCATGTTGCTGCTCACTCAAGCAATGGATTCCTTTGAATACCCAATTGAAGCCTAAAAGCACCAATTTTTAAATTTTGGTTATGTTATCAGATGTGTTCAAGCTAACTTAAACGCATATTGAATAATTCTTTTATAATCTGATAAAAAACAAACCATTCGTAAAAGACAAAAAACGTAAATTTAGAGCTCGTTGCTATTTTAAAAACATCATGTTTGAGAGACAAGAAATTCCTACCCTTTTCCTTGTCACATGAGATAAAAAAAGTCAAAATGTTGGTCACTGTGTAAACATGCTATACCCCATCATTGTTGATAAGTTCAGTTCATTGGATTCTCTAATACGAATCGGCCTCATAAACCAATCTAGGCTTTACCTAAAAAGTGCTTCCATTTTCAATGCAGGGTTTGACCAATTTGCATATGAGGGATGATGTTTGCTTTGACTGCAATGCAAATGGAAAAAATGTTCAAAAGAAAAAACGAAAAAAAAAGAGTAGAAGATGAACGGGGGTGCAGACAGTAAAAATGCAAGTTAAAGCTAAAACAACCCCACCAGTAAATAATACAAAAAAAAAAAAAAGTCTCATTTGAACCAAATCAAAGCCCGATTGGTATTGAGCTCACAAAAAGTTTGGTTTAAAATTTGCTTGCAACATAAATCAACAAGCTTGATCAAAATATGTAACTTGTTAATTTTTTAAGTTCGGCTTGAATTCAGCTAAATAAATTAATAAATATAACTATAAAAATTAAAACTACGAGAGCTTGATTTGTGAGCAATTCGATTAAATTCATTAGAGATTGGCTTAAAAGATAGATAATTGTTTTTTAAACATATTTCTTAAACTCATTAATTAATTTTTGCTTAAATAGCTCATTCCTGAGCGCGGTTTTAATTTACTGACCTACTTAAAAGTAGCCCTAAGATGCTGTTTTGCCATAGGAAAGGCACTTAACAGAAAGGGTCTCATCCAAGTATTGATGATTAAGGGGAAGTTTGGTGCATATGTAGGTGTGTGACGGCAAAGACTGAAATGAAAGAAGCCTTCGGTGTGGTCAAAGTATGACTTTTTGTGTGAAAGCAGTCTCTAGACAACAAATCAGCCAATGAGATTATTAGATTTGGTGGGGTTAATTATTATGCAATGCAAAAAAGAGATATTGATTGGGTCCCACATAGACAAACTTTGTGAAGGAGACCACCTAACAATTGTAGTGAGTTGAGAAAAGTCTTTAGAACTGTAGTGGTAGCTAGTGAGGTTCTCCAGTCAGCAAAACTCTTAATTCATGTCCCTTTCAACAAAATCATTACTCACACAACAATTATATTTGGTTGTGCTTTTAGTTATACCCCCACCTTAACTCTCCCTTAAAAGTACTTGACTACCCTACAACCCAAGGGATAGAGGCCTTGTGGACCAAGCTTTGTCTCTCTTCGTATGTGGACTTATAACAGGAAACAGCTTCGATACCTAAAGTGGCTTTGAGTACTGGTATCTTAGCCTTTCTCAATTCTCCAAATGACATTTTGGCCACTCTCGATCCTGGATTGTGCTTCAAAATACTTTTTTCTTTGGGTTACATTTACCTTATTATGGATTACGGTTTTGATAACAACGGTTTCATTTTTTGTAACCGTAATTTTCATCTACACCATCTCGAATTCAGCTCAAGTTTTACATAGATTCTAATTCAATAGTCAAATTATTATTATTTTTTATCAAAGGGCTGATTTTTTGCAATGTATCAGTACCCAAAACCACAACTTGGGTACTTTGAGACAAATCCCTTATAACAAACTTTTTCATTCCTCTCCTATTTAATGTTGTCGGTATATATTATTATCAGCGTTTAGTAAGGCACTGACGATGCAAGATTTCGACATTACCTTTATTGAAGGGAATGTGCGTGTTCAATGTTTTGACCAGGATTGGAGCAAAACTGGTGTTTGTAAAGCGAGAAAAAGGGAGTAGCATATGGAAAAGAATAGTGGAAAATGTGATATCGCATAGTAGTAGGGTATAAAAAACATATATTAAGCTTGCCTTTATTGAGAGGTCATAGGGAAGGGAAAGGGGAAAAAAAACCTGCTTGGTAACGCTGTCTTTTTTGTTTTTTTGTTTTTGTTTTTTTGTTTTGTATTTTTTTTGATCTGGTGATGAGTATTTCTATGTTACTGTTGTATCAATAGTATCAAAGTAATATTTTAGAAATAAAGAACACACTCATTTTATTGTTTTTTTATATTTTATTTTTTAATTTTGTAAACAACCAAAAATAAAAAACATTAAACAAACACTGTTTTTTATTTTATTTTAAAACAAAAACAAAAAATATTACAAAACAGGGCAACGTTTTCCATATGTCTCAACTGTAAAAACAGCTAAACAAGGGGATGACTCAAAATTGACAGGAGCCTAATAGGGTGGAAATTAGGAAATGGGGATGTATTTTAACAAGAATTCAAAAAATATATATATTCTTTTCGCTTTTGGGTGCCTTGACTGACTACTGTGCTACTTATGTACCTTTGATTGTTCATTGAATTTGGCTATTAAAAACAAATAAATTTTTTTATTGCCAAACAATGTAAGTTTTGTAAACGGCTGATTTAACATCATCTTTTCCATTATCCTTCAGTTTTAGCTGTATGTTGACTTTTTATGCCAGGAATGGAGATCTTATTCTATCTATGAAATGGAAAAGGATCCTAATCCCAAGTTTTTTAAAGTGCCCGATAACGGAACTACTTTTTTTTTGGTCTGAGCCAAACAATGGTTGAAGTTCACTAAATGAAGGGTTGAAGCCATCACGGCCCAACTTAAGCAAATGGCCCGGAGTGCTTGCTTACGGGCTCCAACACTCCCTTTTGAATCCATCCATTTCGACAACTACAAAATGGCCATTTACGCAATAAATCTGCCCTAGAAGCCATCTGTATTATGAGTATAGGGCCCTGACAATCGGCAAAACGTGTTGTAAATGGACCCGGGAGCCTAGTTAAGACGGTGTGGGCCGGACAGAGGATGATTATAGGTCCACACATGACCCGGGTTTAACCAACTACACAGTTTCTTTGTCTGGTTTCTCATACTATTTTTCGTGGGTTCTAACGTTATATTCATTTTTTTTTTTTTTCTAACGATGATGGGGTACACATTGAGCAGGTGTAGGCTTTCCATACCCATTAACCCCTACCAACCATGATGAGCCCCAACTTCATTTCAAATACCCGTGACAGGGAGGGCTTAGGTTTGGGAAGCCTAGAGCATGTTTAGTTCATATACCAAAGGATTTATATAATGACAATGAGGACGACTTAGGGCCTGTTTGGTACACTTTTTTTTTTTAAGTATTTTTTATTTTACTTTTTTGATTTATAAGTAAAGAAATTTAGATTTTTTTTATCCTTTTTTCAGATAAGATAGCAAAAAAGTAAAAAATAAAAGAGTAAATTACACTGACCTCCCTTCAACATTTATGAAAATACAGTGACATCACACAACATTTTATAATTACACTGACCTCCCTTGTCAGAAAATAGGCATTAACAGAATTATAAAATTACTTAAATACCCTCACATTTAAATATTTTAAAAACTATGAAAATAAAATAAAATATCTATTTCTTCTTTTTTTTCCTTTCTTCCTTTCCCTTCCCAGCCGTAGTCCCTTCTTCTTCTTCCCCATTTCATTGACTGTGGATCCAGCCTCCAACCCCAATCTTCCACGGTTCCATCGCCACACCGAAGACAACGAAGAAGGGTGGTCTAGCGGCGGTGGGTGTCGGAGACAAGCAAGGTGGGTGGTCCGCGCGGCAATGGCCGCCATCTTAGAACCCTTCCCCACCCTCTACATCACTACGACGTCCTTTTTTGGCTACCATGGTACTACCGGCACCGCCACATCAATGGACTCCAATACCGAGTCCTCTCTCATCGCCAAACTTCAATATTTCTTTAGAAGACCATCAGTTGAGTTTGGGGGTTTCGAAGACCATCGATCCGTCAAAGACTACCGATCCAAGAAGCCGTCAAAGACCACCGATCCAAAAGGCCCTTCTTTCGCCAAGAAGTTCGTCCCCTTCCTCAACTGTGCTCTATCAGTTCTCCCAACATGCCTCTCCGAAACCCCCAAACTCGACTAAATCAACCCAATCAGATTTCATCTCATTTTGTTGGTAGCAATGGATATATGTGTGTATCTTTATATATATATATATATATATGGTTATATTGTATATTGCTCTATTGTTGTGATTTGTGTATTGAATAATCTCATTCTAGGGATGGGTTTCTAATACCACTTTGGGTTTTCTGGGGAATATTTGTAAGTAAATGCAGACAAAGTATATATTGTAAGAGAAAGAAAAAAATGAAAAATGATGGTGATTGTGAGAAGACATGGTGTTCTATGATTATAAAATGGTGATTTTGGAGTCCCAATGGCAGTGGTGGTGGTGGTGATGTTGTTTCTGTTTTTTGGGCAATGGCAACAACACACCAATGATAGAGAAGAAACACTGGTGATGGTGACAAAAGGGTGAGAAAATTTTTAGTAAAGGGTAAAATAGTTAATAAAATAAATTATTAGGCTTGCATAAGCTTTTTCTGTTTGGTCAACTAACGGTTGACCAACAGAGGGAGAAATTTGTTAATGAAATTAATAAAGTAAGGGAGGTCAGTGTAATTACAAAATATTGTGTGAGGTCTCTGTATTTTTATAAATATTGAGGGGAGGTCAGTGTAATTTACCCAAAATAAAAAAACTTCAAAATTTTTCTTTTTGCTTTTAAGCAAAAATTTTTTTAAAAAAAATTCAACCAAATGGGCCCTTAGAGCCTTTGAATCTGGCCAAGCGAAGCAAAATAATAAAATACGTCCAAAAAGGAGAAATATTGTGATTTAACGAGAAGCACTGAGGAAAAAAATGGTCTGCGCCAAGCTGTTCTTGCAGTGATGATGGGCCTGCTGACCATTATTTGGGCTCTGCTTGAGTATTGTTTGTCAGTAAAAGTTTTTGGTGTTTTACAAACTATAAAAATAAATGAAAAGGGTAATTATATTTTACTTTCTGTAGTTTGATCTAAAATTAAATGATTTCTCTGAACTTTAAAAGTGAACAGATAACCTCCCTGTGATTTTAGATTAAAGTAAAAATGGATGAAAACTGTTAGATTTAACGAAAATTATTATGAGTAATTATACTTTACCCTTTGTGATTTGAGTCAAAATTAAATTACCCCTTATGATTTAAAAGTGAACACATGACCTCCCTATAGTTTTAGAACATTAAAAAAATGATTTGACCCGGTTTTATGCCAAAAAAATAATGAAAACTATTAGATTTAACTGAAATTCTATCATAGAGATATTTTAGTTATTTTATATCTTCAAATTAGAACATGCAAAAGATGACTTGGAGAAATAACTAAAAAAAACCACTATAGAATATCAAAAAGACGACTTGGTGAAATAACCAAAAAAAAAAATCTCGATAGACAACACTTTATTTTGACATAAAAGGGCCAAATCAACTTTTTAATATTCTAAGTTAGAAATAAAATGGTAAAAATACCCCTATAATAGAATTTTCGTTAAATTTAACGGTTTTGATCCATTTGCACTTTAGTCCAAAACCACATAAGGGGTTATCTGTTTACTTTTAAAGTTTAAGGGAGTTATCTGATTTTGAATCAAACCATAAGGGGGTACAGTGTAATTACCGTTAAATAAAAATTAAATGACTTGTATTTGGTTAAAAAATAAACACATAACTCCTTATAATTTGAATGTATTTACAAAATAAATGAAATCATAATAAATTTGGTAAAATGACAAAAATATTTGGCAAATGACAACTCTTTATTTTGACATAAAAGAACAAAATCGTTTTTTTTAATGTTTTATTTTGAAGAGACAAAATGATAAAAATTTCTCTGTAATAGAACTGACGTTAATTTTAACGATTTTCATTCATTTCACAAGTACATTTAAAAACTCTAAACCACATGAGAAATGTATTCACTTTAGACGATATGAGAATCATGTGATTTTTGCTCAAATTACATAAGAGTAAAGTGTAATTATCCTAAGAAAATAACACCATATATATGCATTATATATATGTATACATATGTATATATATAGAGAGAGAGGACAAATTATTTAGTAAGTCCGGAACACCATGTCATTATAATGACTTGGTATGTCCAACTAATTACTTCTCGAGAAATTATTCAGTAAGTTCGAAACACCACGTCATCATGATGGTGTGATGTGCCCAACTAATTACAAGTAAACATATTTCTTATTTTAAGAAAAATTATTCAGTAAATCTGAAACACCACGTCAATATGGTGCCCAACCAATTACAAGTAAATGCATTATTTATTTTTTTATCAACTCAACTACATGGGTAATAAATATGAACATGTTAGGAAAGTTGTTATTTCTATTATTATAAAGATTAGGTCAATCAACCTAAATATTAAGTTAGTTAACCTAAAATAAAAATATATGTTTACTTGTAATTGGTTGGACACACAACATCATTATACTAATATAGTGTTACAGACTTACTGAATAATTTATCTTATTTTAGGTTGATTGACTTAATTTATAGGTTGATTAGCCTAATCTTTAAACTAATAAAATAACAACTTTAACATGTTCATATTTATTGCCCTTGTAGTTGAGTTTATAAAAAATAAATAATATATTTATTTGTAATTAATTGGTCATATCACATCATCATAATAACGTAGTATTTGGAATGTATTGAATAATTTTTCAAAAATAGAAAATCCGCGGCCAATCCAACTCCATTTAATTACGGGTAGAATATCAAAAAGTAGAGATACAATACAGTTTATTTTATATCATATAGCTAAATATTTTAAGACAATTAGAAGTCATATATTCATGAAATATGCAATATAATATACATTCCATTAACCTTTATTTATGCATGTTTTGTTAATCATTAACAGAATGATCCAAGCTGTCACTGCATTATTGGCCCCCGGTTTCTTACCATAACTGTCTAGATTAGTGGATTTCAGATCAAGATTTGATCAATCCCCAGACCTAAATGTAGCCATATTCAATTTAACAAAACCTAAAGAACAACCAAAGGGATCAGTGAAAAGGAGAAAATGAAAAGAAAAGAGAAACATGATTGACACATTCATCGCCGTTGGACAGCCCATTCAGCCGCCCAACATAAACTAATTAACAGATAAGATTAGAAATTAGAAGGTTAGAATGAGACATTCTTTGAGGTCCATAGCACTTGATCAAAGCATATTCGATCCCCAGCCGGACAAGATTAATAGGATCAGCGGCTTAGATTATTAAAAAGCTCGGATTATACTAATATAATTCATTGTTAAATCATTAGGATATTAAAAAAAAAATGCTGAGGTGCATGGTCGGTTTTGTTAAATCATATAACAATAAGTCCACTGTCTACCACATTACCTACTTAATATTCAATGGATTGTAACTACTCAATTGGGTTTTTTCTAGTCCATCTAACAAAGCATCTTGGCCTTTTCATATAGAGCGTTTAAAAGAAAAAAAAATTCATAGCATGATTGACACATGTTCTTATCACAAAAAAAGCAGTGAACCCAAATATAATATTGCCAACTTCTTCCATTTTTCCTTCTAAGAGAGCTAGTTAACAAGTTAACCTCCTTTTGTTGTCGGTAATTAAAAAATAAAAGGGGAAAAAAACCATGAGAGAACAAAAGGAGTAAGGAGTGAGAGTGGGTGTATGAGAGAGAGAGAGAGAGAGAGAGAGAGAGAGAGAGAGAGAGAGAGAGAGAGTGTAATTAGTAACCAGTACTTTACAAGCACTACGACTATAAAGAAATTAACTTGTGTAAAGCCAAATCAAACAAAATTAAAGAATTAGCTCTCTTATTTTATTTTTCTTTTCTTTCTTCTTTGTGTTTTTTTGACCTTTTACAAATTCAAAAACCAAATAAAGCGTAAGGTTATTATTATTATTTTTTTAACATGCCCTCTTCCTTTTTGTTAATGTTGCCCTCTCCCCTTTATACTATTATTATGCATTAGCAACGCCAGAATACATAGGCTCTCAACATACAAAGCATGATGTATTTCTTCTTACAATTAATTAGTATTAAAAAATGATGATTGGACAATCTAAAGCTGAGTGACCTCAAGTATGCTTCTAAAGTGAACTTCATTAAATGATTTAGTAGTAAATTAGGATCTCTTTGGAGAGAAAATGTGTGGAAATTCTACAATATAGTATTTATAGTGAACAATAACTAAGATGAGTACAAGTAAGTGGTAAGTAGATTAGTCCCGATGGTAAGTAGGATTCGTTCAAGTGGTAAGTAATATCAATTCTAATGGTAACTTTTTTTTAACTATTTTGTAATATCACTATTTTCTAGAATCAAGGTGAAAAGATTACTTACCACTGAGACTGATCTTATTTACTACTAGAACTACCTTACTTATCACTTAAATTAATTTTGATTACCGTTCACAATATCAATACTATAAAAATCACAAATATGTCGTACTTGTTCACCTCTTTGACAAGTAACACGGCCTCAAATCTTAACATGTTAGGAATTGCAATATTAAAATTATTAGTAGGTTTAATGGCAAAAAGGACAAAGGTTAAAAAGCATTAATCCCCTAAGTGAGAATCATATGAACTATTTCGTACTATTGAATTGCTACTTGTCAAATCCACTAAACCACTCTTGTGAATAATATAGAGATAAACCCAAAGTGTCATATCATGAGTATCCTTATGAATGTCATCAAGATTAACTCTTTCACAATAAATATAATGAATGTGAAGTAAGATTACAAGAAGAAGAAGTCAAAGTAATTGCCTCGCACAGCTGAACCAAAGGCAAATTTATCTGTCTCAACTGAAAATGCTTCTCTATGCTTGCAGCCAGATGTTAGGTTCAGTTGTATCTCTTGCCACCTCCAATGAGTAAGGTGGGGGATTCAAGTTCCAACTATCATTTATGTAATGCATGAAGTTTACATAGTTCGTGTGAACAATGATCTTTTACGAGTTTAAAAAAATAATTGGTCAAAGATAAAGTATATATTTGTGTAAGTTCAAAATATACACCACACAATGAGAAACGGGAGGTTAGCCTAGCAATAAACTGCAATGGATACTGAATGATTTTCTAATGAACAATACTATACAATTATAAAATTCATGCAAAATCTATATACATAATAATGTTATAGAATTATAGTATTTTATTTTAAAACAAAAGAACGAATATGATAGCTATTAACTTCAAAAATGTCATTATCAAATATTTTTTTTTTTGGTATCTTTTATACAAATTTTCTAGAAGATCAAATAGCATTTTCCTTCCCAGATTTTACGTGTTGAATAAAACTAGACATGCAAAGAACAGCCCCATAAACAGCTGGGCAAGAGGGAGGGTCCCATTGACAGCAAAACCAACCCCAAATCAGTCAATGTTGCTTCCCATGGTCTATATTGGATCGTGAACCCAACTTTATCCGTTTGAACGGTAAATACTTGCCTATGCTTGCAGCGGATTAAAATCATCTCTATTTTATGATTGGAATAAAAATATTTATTTCGTTAATTAAAGCATCAAAATTACATTTTTTCATGTTAAAATTTATATCCTTTATATAATCACAAAATTATTTAGTTTCAATCAAGTTTTAAACCAATTTATTTGAATTGGTTTAAACCAAGTTTTAAACCAATACTGACGACACATGAATTAATAAAATGGAAAGTATTCTACTCTTCACTTGCCACCTTCAAAGTGTAAGGTATAAGATTTAAGTACCCAACAATTCATGAGAAAAACTTATTGTATCGATTGACGACTGTCCCACAATTGTATTAATTGACGACTAGTTTTTATCATGAAACATTATAATGCATGTCATCCAGATTAACTCTTCCACAACAAAGTTCATGAATGTGAAACAAGACTTAAGAAGTAAAAGTCTACGTAACTAGTTTGCAGAGTGAGAGCGACAATACAAGAGAGAGAATATGTTTTGTGAAAATGCCTGGAGAGAATACGTATATTTTACTATTACCTAATTTCATCATCGATCATCATAACAAGTTTTTTTTTTTTTTGGGAGGGGGGTGGTTAGGAAGCATCATAACATCACCTCAGCATGACGTGTCTGTCTATAAACAAAAGAGTCATTGATCGGGTCCTTACGTGGACTGATGTATGAGAGTAGAGCCAGCATAACTAACCACGGTGGTCTCTTATCACACCCCATAAACAATCCAATGGTCGGTCATTCAACCAATCAAAAAAACTACGACAATCATTGGGGGGGTGGGGCTGGGACCCACTCTTCACAGTATTTTGTTCGGCGTCTACCAATTTGGACGGTCCACATCACATCCAACTACACGTGGCGCCACAGGAACGAATAGGAGGCCGCCTCACAGACAATGACAAGTGGCTCCCAATAAACGCATTCCCCAATTTCCAATTTTCCGGCTGAAAAGGAGCTGTCACCGGATGGCAACCGGCTATTCCGGTTCCACAGCCTTTCTCATTAGACCACACTATATATACATCACTAAGCTTGGATTAATAAGAAGAAACATAAATAAGCAGATCGGGGGAGCAAGAAATAGGGTTTTTCAGCTTTTTTAAGTTATTGAAATTTAAAATTTTTTGAAAAACAATGGCGAGAATTGCCGTCGGAACCCCGGACGAGGCGAGTCGGCCGGATGCTCTCAAGGCCGCTCTCGCCGAGTTCATCTCCATGCTCATTTTTGTTTTTGCCGGTGAAGGTGCCGGCATGGCTTTCAGTAAGTACTCATCAACTTCTTTCTTCCCAAGTACATATTGTACTGAAGTTCTTTGATTGGAAACTAAGGATTGAACAATTGGTGTTTTTCGCAGGCAAGCTAACAGACGGTGGCTCAACCACACCAGCTGGCCTTGTTGCAGCGTCGCTAGCTCATGCTTTTGCACTCTTCGTGGCAGTTTCAGTAGGAGCCAACATTTCTGGGGGTCATGTGAACCCTGCTGTCACCTTTGGTGCCTTCCTTGGTGGTCACATAACATTGTTGAGAAGCATTTTGTATTGGATTGCCCAATGCCTTGGATCAGTAGTGGCTTGCTTGCTGCTCAAGTTCTCAACTGGTGGACTGGTATGAAATTAAACTAGCAAAAATCCAAGTTGGAACTATAGATTAGAAACACAATAGAGAAAGCAACTCAACAAAAAAAAAACAAATAAACCAAATGGGGTGTTCTAACAGTGGGCTCCTCATATTAAGTATGAGATATTGAGTTCGACCCCTCCTCACTCTCCTTCGTGGTCAGCTATTATTCATGTAATGCATGAAATTGACATGAATCATGCGGATAGTGTTCCTGAATCATGCACAAGCTTGAGAGAATAGCCTGTCGAAAGTCTAAATACCCTATTGCACAAAAAAAAGACCCAACAAAAAGCAAAATGAAAAATAACAAATCAGAGAATAGGAAATTATCCACAAATTTTATCAATTTAGTGTAGGGGTAAACACGAGCTTGATGACCCGTCCATCCTTTATAGAGTTTGAGATTTTTCTTTAGTCTAATTAATTTAATAGGTGGTCTTGAAATTTGATTTTAGGCCTAATAAAAAAGTTTTTTAGTATAGGCCCGGTCAAATGCGGCCTAACTCACCGAATGTCCACCCTAATTCAGTGAGGTATATTGTATGTGCATTAAACTAAATTTTCTGACTTATTTGATTTACTGCAGGAAACATCAGCATTTTCCCTATCATCTGGAGTGACAGTGTGGAATGCACTGGTTTTCGAGATTGTGATGACCTTTGGCCTGGTTTACACCGTCTACGCCACCGCTGTGGACCCGAAAAAGGGCAACGTGGGGATTATTGCGCCCATCGCAATCGGTTTCATAGTGGGTGCCAATATCTTGGCCGGCGGTGCCTTCGATGGTGCATCCATGAACCCGGCAGTGTCCTTCGGCCCTGCCGTAGTCAGCTGGACATGGGACAGCCACTGGGTCTATTGGCTTGGCCCCTTCATTGGTTCAGCCATTGCTGCCTTGGTCTATGAATTCATCTTCATTTCCCCAAGCACTCATGAGCAGCTTCCCACCACAGATTACTAAGAGTTAAATTGGAAGTTGGGTTTTCTATGGTTTGAATGCTGAGTGTCAAAAGACCGTTAAGTTGGTGTTGTTTTTTGCTTTCATTTTCAAGGAGTTGGTACAGGGCCTATTGGGGCTGTTGTTGTTCATTGTGGATTCATCATCATGTGTGAACTTTTTGTCTTGTTTCTGTGTGAATCAATTGTTGACCATTGGCCATTTGTGCCCAGTTGAAAAGTTCTTTATGTGCCAATAGTATAAGCAAGCAAGCAACCTACTCGGATTTATTAACTAGGGCTTCGAGAAGCGTCGTAGAGGTTTCACCGTTCACGGGCCCATTTTGTGGCAAACTGGCTTATTGAAAAATAAATGAATGAAACAATCATGCAAAAATGCTATCATTAAATGCGTTGTACAAACAAGGGCCGATCCAAAAAAAATTTGTTGGATGGGGTTAAGGTAAAAAAATTTAAAAATTTGGAGGGTTAAAATAAAATTTTTAAATTTTTAAAGGTCAATACATTATTTATCTTATAAATACAAAAAAATACATGAGACCTAAAGGGAATTTTAAAAACTCGAGGGGCTAGGTACCCCTTAGTCCTAAGGTAGGTCTGCCATTGTCCACAAATCTAATTGTACTTTCTCACGAAATTATTAGCAAAGTAAGTAACCATTGTTTGCAATTCTTCAACAATAACACAGAACAATAGAATTTAAGAAAGGATGTCTATTATATTTATAGAACAATAGAATCTATTATATTTTCTCACGAAATGATGTCTAGGACAGAGGCCTTTGCATTATATTCATAGCGAGAAATAAATCCTGAACCTTAATTGGATAAGAATTAAACAGAAATTAAGAAAACGATAAAAATTTTCAAAAATAAGAAATTTGAGTTAAACCCAAATTTAGAAAATAGAAACTTGAAAAAAAAAACATTATAGAAAAAACAATAGACAAAATCGAAAGTTCCTAAATTAAAATTGTTACAAACACAAAAGTTTTCTAAAATGACAACAAAACACAAAAACACTAATTTGACCTCCAAAATGATAATCTTTCAAGGTTCAAGTCAACAACATAAAGATATTACCATAGACTACTCAAAGATATTACCAAAGGCTCAAACTAGAGCCTAGTTAAATAAAAGAATTACCATGGACGCCAAGCCATTACGGCAACTTGTAAAAACTTTATCATAAATATAATATAAAACCTAATTGCATTTGCACAACGCCAGGATTTTGCTTAACCTTACTGCATACATCATTTCTTTGATTACATAAACCTATTTATTTACACACACTTTCAAAGTTAATTTTTTCTATCAAGAATTATATAAAAGCTTAAATGAATTATTTAACATTAAACATTCTTACTATATAATTAAATCAATAAGGGGCACGATCAAACTATTATTATAATTAATTAAGAATATTAACAAATTTTAATCATTTCCTACCAATAGCAAAAGACATATTTTAGACATGTATATTGGAATTCATTTCACTTCACGTAACCGAATATAGCACCTACTCATGAAATCCAATACACTAGCATAATTCTCTTTTACTCTCTGTCCTCTTTATATCATTTTTTTTTTCTAACGCTAAACTTATTTTTTATATAATTGGTTACAAAGGCGATGATTGCATAGTATAAATTTATTTTATTTTTTTATTTCTGGTGTGCTTTCTTAAATATTTTTTCATTGTCTAATCATAATTATTCCATGTTTAATTATCATCTAGAAGTTTTTTTCATTCTAATTTTGTTTTCTTACTTATGTTTTTTTACTATTATTATATTATAATGAGTCTTCTAGGCAATTTCTTTTGTAATAAGGTTTCATGTATAAAAAAAATTAACTCGAAATAAAAATAATTTTAATCAAACTAAATTAAGTTAATGAACCATTGTTCTTATATAATTGTTGAAATGAAAATTACTAAGCAATAACAATGAGTAGCATAACTGATAAAAATTTAGGGTAAATAATCATTTAGTCCCTCCAACTTGCCTCAGTTTTCAATGTTATCCTTAAACTTTGATTTCTTCTATTTAAGTCGTTCAACTTTTCAAAAGAAGTTAATGTGGTCTAACTTTTTAAAATAAGTAAGGAAATTAAAAATTAATTATATTTTGACCTTCTAAACTATAATTTAGTATTACTTTATCCCCATTCAACTAAAAAAAGTTACATTTTCATCATCATAAAAATCTAAAATTAAAAATTTGTTTGGTCAAAGTTTTATACTAATCTCTAAAACAAAAAAAAAATAATAATAACAATTCATGGTTATGAAATGTTATAAATTATCTCAAAATGCCTAAAAAAAATTACCAAAATAAAATATTACTTTTGTGAACCACTAATTATTAGCCTTGACAATATCAAGGAGATTTTTGAAAATACGTATTTGTTAACCAGGGACAACATTTTTTTTATACTGTACCCGATTAGAAATGGTCAATTTAGTTATTTATTTTTTTGTCAATAGTATTAGTACGAACTTAAATTCTCATAAGTTAGGAGTAAAACGTAATGACTTTTAGTTTAGCGGGTAAATTTAAGCTAAATCATAATTAAGAGAGTTAAAGTGTAATTAATTTTTAATTTTTTTAACTTATTTTAAAATGAGAGACCACATTGATTTCATTTTGGAAGTTAAAAAGCCAAAATAGAAGAAATCAAAGTTTATCGATGAGATTAAAATCTGAGACAAATTTGAAAGGACAAAATAATTATTTACCCTAAAATTTATCACTTTGAATGAAGAGGTCATGTGTTCAACACTCTTCTCCTCAAAGTTTTAAACCTTTAACCACATAAACAGATTCAAAATTATAGGATCCTCAATTTATTCAAAAGAGGATGGGGAAAAAATAATTAAAAAAGGGGGAAAAGGAAAAAGGGGGAAAAACAAAAATGAATGAAATGGGTTAGGTCAAAATAGAATAATCGGGTAAGGTTAACAAAATGGTCGGCCCAACTCAGTCAATTGGATCTGGTATGTTATCTAATGGGCCCATGGTGTCCAAGATTAAAAAGTAACCATCCTAAAAAAGTGGGAGGAAAATCTCAAATAAAAAAATAATCATGCAATGTAAACAAATTGGTTTTGGGTTAACATGTTCAAACCATGTCTAGCTAGATCCGCCCAAATCTAATCTGCTTGTTAATTGGGTGAATATGGGCTAACACATTTTAACCCGCAACCCATATATATCTAAGTCAAACTTGCCTATTTGCCACCCCTAGTGTGGATGGTGCTTTGCACAACTCGAGGGAGAGGGCACTACTAAAAAAGTGGGTTTTTTGCAAGGAAAGATTGCCGTCGCAAAAGGGTTTTTGCGACGGCCTTGCGACAACAAGTTGGGCGTCGCAAAAGGCTATGCCGCAAAAGGCTTTTGCGATGGCACGGAACTTTTTGTGACGGGAATCCCCACGTTGCAAATAATTCGAGGCAGCCATGATTTTCTACGACGGCTTAAAATCATCGCCAATTGCCGTTGCAAATAGTCCTTTTGTGACGGCCAATACCTTCGTAAATAACTGATGCAACGTCACCATTGTATTAGTGACGATTTTTTTTCATCACAAATACGTGTTATTAGTGACATGTTTGAATCGTCACAAGAAATATGTCGGTAATTCTAAAACTTTTGCTACAGCTTTTGGTCATCGCATCACAAAAACAAGTATGCCATCGCAAATAGTCAAGCATAAATTTAATAAATTATATGAATTTAAATATTTTTTAATTTGACGAAATTCCTGTATACATATAAAATAATATAACTAAATTAATAAATAAAAAAACATTCATTTACCGAATTCCTTGAAATTCTTGTATGCACATAAAATAATATAACTGACAGGATCATTAAAAAAACATTCATTCACCAAATTTCATAACCCATATCCACAAAAAATATTATAAATACTGAAATAATAGTTTTGACATACCGTAATAATTAAAGTTTAAATATATGCTACAAAGATTTTCTAAAATGTCAAACTCCAACAGTACGTGAACATCTAGTAATTTAAAATACAAAAGAAATAAAACAATAACCGCCCCTTCAATCCCGATCATCATGGAAAAGCTACTTGTAAGTGGGATTTCTGGGAAGGTCTGGTTGATTGATGAGAATGCAAATGTAATATTTTTCTCCCTTAATGTTTAGTTTTTTATACTTGTTTGGTGCCTAAAGATATGCATTATTCTTATATTTTGATTTAGGATACTATGGAACGCCAAGGAAGAGAATCTTAGCTTAAAAGGGCCAAATTCGTGCTACATTAGAAGCAGCGTTCGAACGGTCCAAAAGGCCATTCGAATGGTTGCATGTGCGTTCGAACGGTACGTCAAACAGATTTACGTCAAATTCATGTTTGAAGTGCATTCGAAAAATACGGAGAGCAATTTTTCGGTTCGAAGTGCGTTCGACGTAACGTTCAAACGGTGGTCCGATGCGTCTAAACGGTAGTAAGGGCGTTCGAACGGTTGTGTGCAGCTGCAGATTTTTAGAAACCTATAAAAGTTGGGATTGTTTTGTTTTTAGGGTTAGCGTTTTTCATATTATTCTAGCTTATTCTTTGAGTTTCTTCATGGCCCTACATGGTTAAACTTTGAATCTTGGTCGGAGGAAACGGAAGCTTCGGAATTAACAATAAACTGTGAGATCTAATTTGTTTTCATTATTCGATTCAGGCTTTGAGTATCGGATGTTCTTCTGTGCCTATTTTCATGATTGTCTTTTTTAATCATTAAGAGGCCTACTAGTTTATTATTCATTATAATCTACTACTGGGTTAAATATCAAATCTGTAATTGTTTGATTTCTCTAATTCGCGAAGCAACTAAGATTTAATGATTCGCTGCATCAGGAATTATTATATCTTAGGAAGAACGTTCGACTAAATTAAATGCAACCACTTGTGCTTGTGTTCTTTAGTTTCATCGATCTCTCTAATTCTTAAGGCTGCTAGTAGATTAAACCTTAAGTGCTTATCCTGGGTTGTTTAATAGTTAGGGTTAATGAGATCGCTTGTTTTCTAATTAACTACAACTAAGGAGAGATAGGAAAACAATTCCGACGGTGAATATTCAATGTGTGAATTGATATGCTTGCATCAATGAGCAGTTATAGAATTCCGATGGTGGATGTTGACTCAGACCAAGGTTTGTTCTTTTTATTGATTTCAACACTTTAATTTGAATTATTTAGTAGTTGTTATTATTAAAATAGTTTTTATTATATCCAAAACCTTCATCCTTGTTCACATAGCATAAAATAGGCTAGACACTCTCCGTGGGAACGATCCTTACTTGCACTACTACATATTTGGTTTTAGGGTCTAGGTTTTATTTTTGGGTGCCCGTGACAGCACACCAAATTTTAGCGTCGTTGTCGGGGAGTGATTCTAGTTGATTTTTGTGCTTCTTGTGATCTTTATTTCATTCAAAAAAAAAAGTATTTTAATTACTTTCATTACTCTAGATTCTTCCTGAATTGTTTTTTGAGGGTTGGTTAGAGTTTCCTTGATTGTTTATGATTGTAACTTGATCTTCTAATCAAAGTGATTTGCTATGCGATTCAGAAATAGAGAGAACTTTGCACAAGTCAAGAAGAGAAGCTTAGAGAAATTTTGTAGAGAACAATCCAGCTCTTGAATCCCTATTTGTTAGCAATTCCGATTTAGGAGAGGAGGAAGTCATGGTTGGAAATCAAACTTTGAAAGAACTTGCCACCCCTGATTTGAATCAACAACCATTATGCATAACATTCCTTACTTTAGATGTTACTACTAACTTTGAATTAAAATCTGGACTAATACATCTCTTGCCTACTTTTCATGGTCTTGCAGGTGAAGATCCTCACAAACATCTAAAGGAGTTCTATGTAGTATGCACGAGCATGAAACCCACGGGGGTGACTAAAAAGCAAATTAAATTAAAAGCCTTTCCATTCTCTTTGAAGGATTCGGCTAAGGATTGACTTTACTATCTACCCTCCGGAAGTATACCACATAGAATAAGATGAAAAAATTATTTTTGGAGAAATATTTTCCAGCTTCAAGGGCGGCCAACATTAGAAAAGAAATCTGTAGTGTAAGACAACACAACGGAGAGTCCCTACGTGAATACTGGGAACGTTTCAAGAAATTATGTGCAAGCTACCCCCATCATCAAATTAATGAGCAACTTCTTATTCAGTATTTCTATGAGGGCCTTTTACCCACTGATAGGAGCATGATTGATGCTGCTAGTGGAGGATCTTTGGTGGATAAAACTCCCGATGCTGCAAGAAACCTGATTGCGAATATGGCGGCCAATTCTCAACAATTTGGCACTAGACTTGACCCCCCGCCTAAGCATGTTAATGAGGTAAATACTTCCTTCATTGAACAACAAATTGTGAGTCTAACTTCTCTTGTTTGTCAAATGGCTGTAGGTAAAATGTAAACGGCGAAGGCCTGTGGGATTTGTTCGGTAGCAAGGCATCCAATTGATATGTATCCAACCCTTCAAGAAGAGCTCATTGAGGAAGTGAATATGGCAGGTGGTTTTCCTGGACAACTGCAAAGAAAGTATGATCCCTATTCGAGCACGTATAACTTGGGATGGAGGGATCACCCCAATCTTAGCTATGGAAATCCACAAGTGAATCAATCCGTGACTCAAAACTGCCCAAGTTACCAATAATATAAGCAGCCATACCCCCCTAGATAACAACCGGGCTAAACTTCTAATTATGTTATGCTTTTAGAAGATATTGTTAAGTCTTTTGCCACTAATACTATACAATTTCAACAGGAGACGAAACAATTTCAACAAGAGGCAAGGGCCAGTATTCAAAGTTTGGACAATCAGATGAGCCAGATGGCAACTGCAATTAGTCGGCTATAAGCACCCCATTTTTGCCCACTCGGCAATCTCCGGCCCTACCGGGACCAGTTTCCATCATCACAACACATGCAAGCTCAAGATGAGCTTTTCAATCTCAAATCCAACCAATTGGTCGCTTCTCAAGTCCACAAGGACCCGCTGGAGCCATAAGCAACATTATTCCAGGCAGTTTTCCGGATCGGGCGGTCCCGAAAACCAACGCCATCCAGGTAGCTTCCCGAGATCGGGTGATCTCGGGGACCAACACCTCATTAGATTCTAGACGGTTCACTTCTGGCGCCTGCTAACCCGCCAATGTAGAATGTCCGTCATTCGGTAGTTCTCCGGGACCAGGCGTTCTCGGAGACCAACACCACCCTTCCAGGTAGCTTTCTGGGACCAGGCGTTCTCAGGAACCAACACCACCCTATGTTGGCCCAAGCAGGCAACCCAA
Organism: Euryodendron excelsum; assembly: GCA_033060915.1. Taxonomy (NCBI): domain Eukaryota; kingdom Viridiplantae; phylum Streptophyta; class Magnoliopsida; order Ericales; family Pentaphylacaceae; genus Euryodendron; species Euryodendron excelsum. The sequence goes on along the minus strand of CM065380.1, from coordinate 14,692,188 downwards.
GAGGGGGGGTGAATTGGGTTTTATAGAATTTTTAACAAGAGTTTCAACTAAAAAATTGTTTATGGATTTTAGAAACAAATAATCAAAGTATATGTATCAAGCAAATGAAGTGTACATTAAAACAAGTATTTGCAAGCATGCATAATGAGCAAGTAAGCAAAACAGAGGCAGAAGAAATATGCACCAGATTTATAGAGGTTCGGCCAACCTTGCCTACGTCCTCTCTTCTTCGATCCTTTCGAAGGAATTCCACTATGCAATACACCTTACACAGCCGCTGGTTGTGCCACGAGTGCCCAGCTCACTCTTTACAAAAGCTTCTTCCCAAGCTTTCAAAACCCAAGAGATTTTGTCCAAGCTTCTCTTAAACTTACAAGTGTTTTTCCCAAGAACACTTAAACTTACAAGGTTACAAACCCTCCCAAACAAGAATGAATGAAGATTATACAAAGAGTGACTCTCCTAGTGAGTATACAAATGAATACAACTCAATGGATAACTTTAAACACTCAGCAAAAATATATGGCAGTGAGGTACAGGTGATTTTCAGCTTTGAAGCACTTGATATGAATGGTATGATTGCTCTTCCTTGTTTCTTTGAAGCTGTATATATCTCATATATATAGGTATGGATCGATTCTAGCCGTTGGAGAAGTATGGGAGAAGATTTGGTTGTGTTTGTGCCCATACCGTCTGTCAGAAAACTAGCCGTTACAATCTAGGAGTCGACTCTTTTCTCAATGAGTCGACTCTTTTTGCATTTCAGCAGATTTTTCAAGTTTCTGTCCAAATGAGTCGACTCTTTTGTCCCAGGAGTCGACTCTTTTCAGCAGTCTGCAGAATTGTTTGTTCTCTGTTGCAATGAGTCGACTCTTTTTGGCCAGGAGTCGACTCTTTTAAGCTTCCAGCAGAATTCCAAGGCTCTGTTCGAATGAGTCGGCTCTTTTAACTTGAGGAGTCGACCCTTTTTTTCAAAAACCCATATTTTTGCAACTTTTCTTCATTCTTTTTCAAAGCTTCCAATCTCTTCAAGGATCATCTAAAAAGGCTTTTTAAAGCTTGCAAACACTTCTTCAAGATTAGATGACTCCAAGAACATCTTCAATCCATTCAAGGTGAGTTTTCTTCATTTTCATCACTTGTAGAGCTCTTCCATTATCATAGCTTCATCTATTGATTCAAGTCTTCTTCAATATCTTCAAGAGAGCTTCCATGACTTAGAATCTTCATTTCTTCAAACAATCATGGCTTCTCCATGGACTTCAACAACTCAAGAAAGCTTTCCAAATCTTGTGATTCCTTCCATGTCTTCAAGACATCTTTACATCTTCTAAGAAAACTTCCATATTTTGAGTTGGTATCTTTTTCTTCCATTCTTGCAAGATATCTTCAAGTACTCAAAGTCTTCAATCTTTTAAATCAAGACTTTGATCATTCTCATTCTTCTTCTTATAATATCACCTTTGTAGAATACATTACTTCATCATGCTTTTCATCATAAATCCTTTATTATGATAAGCTTCAAGTCAAGATCTAATTAATAATTCATCTGCACACTAAGTAGAATTATTAGATCATTTAGCCATGTTTTGTTATCATCAAAATCAAGGCATTGACTCAACACCCTACAGGTAGCTCTTTAAGACCAGGCGTTCTTAGAGACCAACACCGCACAGATAGTTTTCCGAGACCAGGCGGTCTTGGGAACCAACACCTAGGTCAACACCGGCGCCTGCTAGCCCGACTCGGTGAAAAATGACCAAATCTGCCCCTTGGGCCTCTAGGCACATTTTGGGAAAGTTCAAAATCCCTCAAAATGATAAGTCCATCCTTCCATAATGTTGTCAAACCATCGAGCGTCCACAGCACGCCATTTGGTCCAAATCTGGTCCCATTCCGGCTCACTCTGGTCAAAATGACCATTTTGTCCCTGAACGACTCAACAAGGCACGAACCCCGCTGAACGGCGACAAACTCTCTCAAAACCATCCCTGAACAGCCCTGCACACTTAACACAACCTACCAAACCATTCCTGACCATTTCCAGCCAACTCCGGTTAAAATGACCATTTTGCCCTTGGAAGCCCAAAAACGCCTCGAAACAGCACCGGCCTTGGGGTTTCGAACAAAGGATTTCACTGCACACCTTTCTTTAACCCAAGGAACGCCATACGATACTAAACTCACACGACGCGATAAAAGTTCCCCGAAGCGTCTCGCATACGCTTTGTCTAAATTGTCTTTTCCCCCGATTCCCTAGTTATAATGCACCGTCAACTGACTTAAGAAATGCGTAAATCAGAAAATTCTCGAACACTCGTCCATAGATCTTTCCATCGATACGATTCAATCGAATAGATCGCTCCTCGAAGCCCTCCATCGTACGGTGTGCAAACCATGACTTTTAGCAACTCCTAGAGCGTTTCTTAGACGCTCTGCCAAGGTTGACTTTTTCTTCGATTCCCTAATCAAAACGCACCGTCAAACGACTCGAGAAATGCGTAAATTTGAGAATTCTAGAAAGTATTTCCAAAGTACTTTCCATCGGAACGGTCCGATCGAATAGATCACTTCTCGAAGGCCTCGATCACATCAAATGAAAACAACTACTTTCGAACACACACGGAGCGTATCATAGACGCTCCACAAAAGTGTCCTTTTTGGCACACTTTTCGAGACGATATCACACATCTCCAAACGTAATTCAAACTTTTTGAAAACATAAAAGTTCATCGGAAGCACTAGGAGAACATCCCGAGTGCGACCGATTCCCCCGAAATCTTCCCGATTGACTCAATTATCGAGGTAAAGTTTGGGCGAATCTTCCCGGTGATGGAGCGTATGCTACGTGCGCTCAAATTTTGTTCAAATCGACTGACTTTCGATCAACGGTCGAGATTTAACTAGTACACAGGGTGCCACGTGTTATTCTGGCAATGGAACAATACCTGCGCATGTAGCACATGCGGATGGTCTGTTCCAAATTGCCTATAAATAAAGGCCTCCCCCCCTTGCATATTCCAGGTTCGAAATTGATACGAAACTCTGCTGAAATCACTCCAGAAACTCGAATCTCTACATATATTCCTCCCCTCCAACACTTAGGCTAGATTCTACCCTTCCTAAGCCTATACATTCCATATACAAAGCCTCATATACACTTATACACTCCACTCAAGCCCTTCAAGCCTTCTTGAAGCCACTCAAGCTCCAACCAAGACATCCATTGAAGACTACAAGAGTGTTGAAGACAAAAGGTGCTATCCCTTTTACATTTGTGCTCTCCCCCTCTCTTCTCTTCTCCCTCCTAGCCTACTTAGGCTATTCTCTATTTTAATCCCCATCTTCAACCCCCCTTTCTTGCATGCTTGAGCCAAGAGGGCTCCTAGATCATGCCTAGAGGAAAGCAAGTGAGAGCCACCGTGTAGGGGGACCTCTCACTAGCCTACTTTAACATGGTATGGCCTACGAGCCCCTTGTTTGTATGGTGAAGCCTAAAAGCCTTGTATGTGAATCATGACCCCTTGCATATTATTATTTTGATCATGTCTTGTATGCTTGGCTTCATTTTATGTTTATTGCCATATTCCACAATGCTTGCATTGCTCTTAATTTTATGACATTTCCAAGTTCTATATGTCCTTCAAAACTTGTTCCAAGAGTTGGCTCTTTGAAGTTTAGGGTGAGACCTTAAGAGTCATGCCTTAGAAAAATCCCTCACTACCCCCTAACTCACACTTTTGCCTCATTACATTTCAACTTGCACAAAGGTTGCTTTCAAACTCCCTAATTTTCAAGGTTTCCATTCTCTCAAATTTAGTGGTTAAAATGGCCCCATGGAACCCTCTCTTGGGTGGTCTCATTTTATATTGGCCATAGGACCCCTAAATTGTTAGAATAATCCCCTTTTCTCCTTATGATCGCCTAAAAAATGATGTTCAAATCCTTTAATTTTTATGGTTTCTATTTTCTCAAGTTTAGGGGTTGGAATGGCCCCATGGAACTCTTTCTTGAGTGGTCTCCCTTTTTATTGGCCATATGAACCCTCTCTTGATGGAATGATCCCCTTGAAAAATGGTTTTCAAAATCCTTCTCCAAAGATGATTTCAAAAATGTATTCTCCCCATCTTTACATAAAAAAATGATGTTCTAAAAATTACCATCATCATGTTGATCTTTAACCCCTTGTATTCTTGTCAAGATAGTGGTTATAATGGTCATGAGGAAACTTTCCTTGGAATGGTCTCTAATCACCAACCATACAAACTATACTCTTGACTAGAGTCAAAAATTTTTATGGAAATGATCTTTAAAAGGATTGCCAACTAAAATCCATTGCATAACATGTTGTGTTTTCCAAAACTCTTTCCAAAAATACACCAAACCACACTTCAAAACCATCTTCCAATCCAACCCTAGGTTAACTTGACCGTAGGTTGATTTAACCCTAGGTTGACTTGACCCTAGTTGACCGACCCTAGGTTAACTTGACCCTAGGCTAACTTGACCCTAGGTTGACTTGACCCTAGTTGACCAACCCTAGGTTAACTTGACCCTAGTTCACTCACCTTAGGTTAACCCTACCCTAGTTAGTTAACCATAAGTCCTCTTAACCTTAGTTTAACCTAACCCGAGTAGTTAACCCTAGGTTGACCTAACCCTAGGTTAACCTAACCCTAGTTAGTTAACTTTAAGTTACCCCTAACCTTAGGCAAACTCAACCTAGGTTAGTACACTTCAAGGTTCCAACTCTTGAACTATTTTCTAAATGATCATTCAATTTTCAAACTATTCTCATAACTTATTTTTCCGAAACCTCTTACTCTCTTGATTTCAAAGAAACCAACTCCATAAACTCTTCAAATGTTTCTACATTCCATCTTCAAGGTATTTCCAAAAATATTTTCAAAAAGTCACAAACCTAAGGTGTCCCTAGCCCTCTCATGGTTAGGGATTCAAAGGACAAGTGACAAAACAAGAACCACCACTAAGGTTGTCCATATTGGGATTCCAAACACCACTTTCAAAAACCAATTCATCAAAACATTTCAAAATTATACCTCCAAGGTTTTCAAAACAAAATTTCAAAAACATTCTTAAACTCTCTTGAGTTATCCAAAAACATTTTCCAAAACTCTCTTAAATTGACCCAAAAGCATTTTCAAAGCACACCACTATCCAATGTCAAGTCAAAACTTTCAAGACCACAAAGAGTCTTCAACTTCCAAAGACCTCCTCAAAGTGTCTTAAACTTTTCCAAAGACCTCAAAGTGTCTTAAACTTTTTCAAAGACCTCAATGTGTCTTCAAACCTTCCAAAGGCCCTATCGCGCCTATTTTCCATCGGGCTCTTGCTTGAACTACGAACGACCTGATTCTCGCCAAATGAGATATGTAGGTAACCTAAAATGGTGCGGTCATAACTTTTGTGTCAACCCCAATCCCTTTCCCAAAAATTCCAATCAATTCAAAGTTTCTATTCCAAACTCTTTCAAAACCTCCGTTATTATCAAAATCTTCCCAAAAACTTGCATCATGCATCATCCATCCGAAAAGTGATGGCTAAACCCCATTTTCAAAAAATTCTAAAGTGGATATAAAGTGGACCATGGTAATTGGTTATCCTAGTGAGTGAACCAAGGGTGATTAGACATGTAGGTACCGAAAGGCGGGGTAGGGTGATGATCTTAGGATATCTTCCCTACACGTAACCAACCCCCGAACCTTAGATCTCTTTTTTTGAAAGACCAAAATGAAGTTATTTTCAAAAAAGGGCTTAAACATTTCAAAAAGGTTACCAAACAACCTATTTTCTTAAAACCCTCTCTTGAGGGAGTTTTTTAAAACCTTTTCCAAGAAACCCTAAGTTTAATCTTCGGATTGACGTTTAATTTTAAGTGTCCTAACTCACCTTAATGAAGTTAGATGGCGACTCCTATTTTTCTAAAAAGCCCTTAGTCAAACCAATTTTCAAACCTAGTCGCACTTGTTCTTTTAAGAGGACGAGTTCTAGTGACAGAGTTCCGTGCTTTAGGGCCTCCGAGCCGAAAGGACTTTGGACCCCCCAAAAATCGGAGCGCGACATCGGCTAGAAGTGCAAAGTTTGGGGAAATTACCCTCGTAGACGATAGTGAATCCAAGAGAAAATACAAGTGCAATTGTCTTGAGAATTGGTAAGGAGGTTAAGATTCCAGTAAAGGCAGCCCCTGCATCGTGGAACCAAGAAAAGGAAGAAAACGTCATAGTAGGCGGGGACGTTCCCAATGACGATGACGTACCTAAGCTTAAATTTTTGCCTCTTTCTGATTATAAACCTGTACCTTCTTTTCCTCAAGCTTTAGCAGAATCTAGAAAAGATGAGTAAAATAAAGATTTATATGAGACCTTTCGTAAATGCGAGGTAAATATTCCACTTTTAATGCTATTAAACAAGTACATCGTTATGCTAAATTCCTTAAAGAACTGTGTACAATTAAGAAGAAACAAAAACTTAAGGGATGTGAGAAAGTGAGAGTAGAGGAGAATGTTTCTGCAATTATTCAAAGAAAACTCCTTGCGAAGTGCAAGGATCCAGGTATGTTTACTATCCCTTATACGATAGGTAACAATAGATTTGAGAAAGCCATGATAGATTTAGGAGCTTCTATTAATGTCGTGCCATATTCTATATATGTTTCTTTAAAACTTGGACCTTTGAATAAAACTGGTGTTGTGATTCAATTGGCTGATAGATCTAATGCCTATCCTAAGGGTGTAGTTGAGGATGTTCTTGTACAAGTTAATGATTTGATTTTTCCTGCTGATTTTTATGTGCTTAATATGGAAAATGGTGACCAAAATGCTCCTATTTTGTTAGGAAGACCATTCTTAAAGACATCTAAGACTAACATGGATGTTCATAGTGGCACACTGACCATGGAATTTGATAGTGAAATTATTAAGTTTAATATTTATGATGCCATGAAATACCCTTGTGATGATAATCATGTTTATTCTATTGATGTGATTGATTCTTTAGCACAAGAAGTTTTTGAAGTTGATAGACAAGATGTATTGGAAGTTGCCATCAGTAAGCATATTGAGGAAGAGAATGAAGAGTTAGCCTTGAGTACAGATTTGCAGGAAACTGTTGCAGCATTGAATGATTTTTTGAAGTTACAACAGTCAGGTAGCGTTTCTTATGTTACGTTATCGGTTTCTAACGAGAGGCCTTTACCCTCTGTTTTGCAGGTCTGTATTTAAGATTTGAAGTCTCTCCCCAGTCACCTCAAATATGTGTTCCTTGGAGACAAAGAAACATTACCGGTGATCATCTCTAGTAAACTTTGTGCGTTGCAAGAAGAAAAACTTGTGCAGGTCCTAAAGGAGCATAAGATAGCTATTGGTTGGACAATTATGGATATTAAAGGAATTAGCCCGTCTACATGCATGCATCGTATCTTACTTGAAGAGGGAGCAAAACCTTCTCGTCAACTACAAAGAAGATTGAACCCGCCCATGATGGAAGTAGTAAAGAAAGAGATCCTCAAACTTCTTGAAGTTGGAGTGATTTATCCTATTTCGGATAGCAATTGGGTTAGCCCAGTTCAAGTGGTTCATAAAAAGATTGGAATAATTGTTGTGAAAAATCAGAATGATGAGTTAGGTCCTACCCGTGTTCAAAATGGGTGGCGGGTTTGTATAGATTATAGAAAATTAAATACCGTAACCCGCAAGGACCACTTCCCTTTACCTTTTATTGAACAAATGCTTGAAAGGTTAGCTGGTCATTATTACTATTGTTTCCTTAATGGTTTTTCAGGTTATTTTCATATTGCAATTGCACCAGAGGATCAAGAAAAGACAAATTTTACATGCCCATTCAGGACTTTTGCATATCGTCGCATGCCCTTCGGCCTTTACAACACCCCCACCACTTTTCAAAGGTGTATGGTTAGCATATTTTCAAATTATATTGAGCATATCATAGACGTTTTTATGGATGATTTCATAGTTTATGGAGACTCCTTTGATAATTGTTTGCATAACCTCACACTTGTTCTTCAAAGATGCATAGAAACTAATCTTATGTTAAACTCTGAAAAATATCATTTCATGGTTGAACAAGGTATAGTTTTAGGTCATGTTGTTTCATTTAGAGGAATTGAGGTAGACAAAGCTAAAGTTGACATTATTCAATCTTTACCTTATCCCACTTGTGTGCGGGAAGTTCGTTATCTTCTTGGACATGCAGGTTTTTATTGAAGATTCATCAAGGACTTCTCCAAAATAGCACTACCCATATACAAATTGCTACAAAAGGATGTGACTTTTGAGTTCAATGAGGAATGTAAAAAGGTGTTTGACAAGTTGAAGGGACTATTGACTTCAACCCTAGTTATCTAGCCCCCTGACTGGAGCGTTCTTTTCGAGATAATGTGTGACGCAAGTGATTATGCAGTAGGCGTTATCTTGGGTCAAAGAATTGGAAAAGCATCTCACGCCATTTATTATGCTTTAAGAACTTGGAATGATGAACAGAGAAATTATACTACTACTGAAAAAGAACTTTTAGCTGTTGTTTTTGCTTTAAAAAAGTTTGGATCTTATTCACTTGGCACTAAAGTCATTGTTTACTCTGATCATGCAACTCTTCGTTATTTGATAACGAAGAAAAAGGCAAAACCAAGATTAATAAGATGGATACTTCTCTTGAGTGAATTTGATTTAGAGATCAAAGACAAAAGAGGAACAAAAAATTGTGTAGCTGATCATTTAAGTCGTTTAACTCATGTGGAGGATGAACTTCAATTGCAGGAAACATTCTTGGACGAGCAATTGTTCTCTGCGAGTGTGACACTACCTTGGTATGCAAATATTGTAAATTATTTGTTACTAACGTACTACCTCCTAGTTTGTCTAAGGCTCAAAGAGATAAGATTAAGAGTGATACCAAATACTATGTCTGGGATGACCCATACTTATGGAAGCATTGTGCAGACCAAGTGATCAAAAGGTGCGTTCCTGAAAATGAAATTATTTCTATTCTTACCTTTTGTGATTTTTATGCTTGTGGAGGTCACTTTGGAGCTAAGAGAATCACGAGAAAAGTACTAGAATGTGGTTTCTATTGGTCATCTCTATTTCGAGATTCATATTCTTTTTGTAAGTTATGCAATCCTTGTCAGAAGACAGGTAATATATCCCAAAGGAATGAGATGCCACAAACTCCCATACTATTTTGTGAAATTTTTTATGTTTGGGGCATCGATTTCATGGGAACGTTCCCTGTATCTTTCGGTTATGTTTATATTTTGCTTGCTGTTGATTATTTCTTGAAATGGGTGGAAGCTAAAGCCATCAGGATTGATGATTCTAAAGTTGTTACAGATTTTATCAAGTCTAACATACTCTCCAGGTTTGGAATTCCAAGAGCTCTAATAAGTGATTGAGGTACTCACTTTTGCAATCGAACTGCGGCGACTTTGCTAAAAAAGTACCATGTGACACGCAAGGTGTCAACTTCATATCATCTGCAAACTAATGGACAAACGGAAGTGTCAAATTGAGAGATCAAGTCCATCATTGAGAAGACGGTCAATCCAAGTAGAAAAGATTAGAGTTTGCGTTTAGATGATGCTTTGTGGGCGTACAAAGCTGCATATAAAACGCCCATTGGTATGTCACCTTATCGATTGGTATTTGGAAAACCATGCCACCTTCTAGTTGAGTTAGAACACAAAGCTTATTGGGCTATCAAGAATTTTAACATGAAGATGGATGAAAGTGGAGAACATAGAAAATTGAAACTCCAAGAGTTAGAGAAAATTCGCAAGGATGCCTATGAGAGTGCAAGGATTTATAAGGAAAAGACGAAGGCTTTTCATGACAAGATGATCTTTAGGAAGGAGTTTCAAGTTGGTCAAAAAGTCCTTCTATACCAGTTATGATTTCGTTTGTTTCCAGGTAAGTTACATTCTCGTTGGATTTGACCTTTTGTCATTACTAATGTTTTTCCTCAAGGTGCAGTTGAGATTCAAAGCTTAGCCACTTCCATAAAGGTTTCCAAGTAAAGAATGTGGAGAAACTGGACTTTGAGGACCCGATTTATACTGATCGAAGAAGGAAGCATTGAGTCAAGCCCACGACAATTAATAAAGACACTACTTGGGAGGCAACCCAAGGGAAGTTTGTTTTTCTTTTCTTCTTTTCACATTTATATATTGGTTATTTCTGCCCTTTCTTTACATTTCACTTTACATTGGGGATAATGTAAGTTTTAAGTGTAGGGGAGGGGATTTAGGTTGTATTTTCGTATTTGTTTTAAAAATATATATATAATTTTTGTTTTTGTGGTTTTCAATGATTTTTTATTGTGTATGCTGTGAATAAGATTCAATTAAACTTGAAGAATTCATAACATGATTGGACAAGTAATCTTTCAACTTATACTTAATTAGTCTAGTTATTTTACTTGAGGTGGGAGTGACTGAATTTGGTAGACAAAAGCCGGTGAGATTTTGAGCCTTCAGACTGACACATCCATATAAGTCACTATTTTCTTTCATGTGAGATATTCTTCCATGAATTTATTTCTCTAAAGGTCATATTGACACATGTATGCAAGAACATGATTAAGGCTATCTTTGTTATAAGCTACATAAGCCAAATAACCTACCTTGTAATTAATTTTTCCCTTTGTGAAACCTCTTGAGCTTTATGTGTTGTTTTTTTTTTATTTATTTATTGTGAACCCATATTACAAGCTTTAACCTTGAGAAAAAAATAATGCCTTTACCCAAGTCGTAGAGCTAGTGGAGCATTATTCATCATTATAATGTGTATGGTGTTGGCCCAAGTAGGCAACTCAAGAGGGGGGTGAATTGGGTTTTATAGAATTTATACCAAACAATGCAACTAAAAATTGATTGAGTAATATAACAGTGACTAATCAAAGTATAACTCAAACAAACAGACAATAGAATGCAATACAAGCAGTGAGCAGTCAAACTAGCAAGCAAATACTAAGATGTAATGCAAGAAAGTAATATGTGCAAAGAGATGAAGAACACCAGATTTATAGAGGTTCGGCCAAACCTTGCCTACGTCCTCTCTTCCTCGATCCTCTCGAAAGTATTCTACTATGTAAACTTTCCTTACACAGCTGCTAGTTTTTCTCCAAGTGCCTAGCTCACTTTTACAAGAGCTCTTCCCCAAGCTCTCAAAACCCAAGAGATTTTATCCAAGCTTCTCTCAAACTTACGAGTGATTTTGTCCAAGCTTCTCTCAAACTTACGAGTGATTTTGTCCAAGCTTCACTCAAACTTACAAGAGATTTTGTCCAAGCTTCTCTCAAACTTACAAGTGTTTTTCCCAAGCTACACTCAAACTCACAAGTGTTTTTCTCAAGAACACTCAAACTTACAAGTTTACAAACTCTCCCAATAATAGATGAAGGTTGTACAATGAATAACTCTCTCTCAAAGAGTGGATAAACAAATTTTCAGCTCACTCAAGAACCCCCCAAAAGAATAAAAACAGAGTATAAGATGTGGAAGATGAAATATCACTTTGTAGCACTTAATCTTGAGTTCTTCTCATGTTCTTCTTGTTCTTCATCATCATATATGTGTTGGGGATCTTGTATATATAGCCTTGAGTTGATTATAGCCGTTGGAGATGGATGTGAGACCATTTGATACGAAAACGGCGGAGTATAACGTTCAAAAAACTAGCCGTTACCTTAAATGAATCGACTCTTTTGCTGCAGGGGTCGACTCTTTTTGTGTTGCAGCAGATTTTTGAAGGTTCTGACCAAATGAGTCGACTCTTTTGGTCCAGGGGTCGACTCTTTTGGTCTAAAACTGCACAATCAACTCTCAGTTGGAATGAGTCGACTCTTTTATGCTAGGGGTCGACTCTTTTGATGTTCCACCAGAATTTTCAGCCTCTGTATGAATGAGTCGACTCTTTTGCTTGAGGGGTCGACTCTTTTTAGGAAAATCCTTAACTTTTGCAATATTTCTTCAATCTTCTTCAATATCTTCAAGCTCTTTAAGGATCATCCAAATAAGGTTTCTAAGGCTTGAAAAGACTTCTTCAAGGCATGTTGACTTTAAGAACATCTTCAACTCTTCAAGATAAAATCAATACACTTTTGATTATATTTAGAATTCTTCAATCAACATTACTTCTTCCATTGATCCAAGTCTTCTTCAAAATCTTCAAGAGAGCTTCCAAGACTTGAGATCTTTTTTCTTCAATTGATCTTTCATGCTTATTTGAACTTCTTCAATTTCTTTGCTTGATCTTTATCAACTTGATTTCTTTTAGGATTCTTTAATCAATATAACTTCTTCCATCAATTCAAGACTTCAACATAATCTTTAATGAAGCTTCCAACTCTTGTGATTTCTTATCAATACTTTCAAGACATCTTCAAAACTTCTAAGAAAGCTTCCATGTCTTGTAAGAGTCATCTCAATAAGGTTGTAACTAGAAGATTGCTGAATGTGTCAACTCATCATACTCATTGTCTCCATTGTTTCTTGACAAGCTTCTCACCACAAGTTCTTCCATATCTTCAATGTGACAAGTTCTCCATTGTTACTTGACAAGCTTCAACTTGTTGCTCCCCCTTTCTTTTATGCTTTATGCCTCAATGTATTTTCCAGATTTAGAGTAGAAAAATCAACCAATTTAGAAGTTCATAGCATGCATGATGATATAGCGGACTTGATATGGCCATGAGGATCGAGGGTCTTCATAGTGAAGTGTAAACCATATTTGTACGGTGCCAGCTCTTCGGTCTTCAATTCTACTTGAAATCCTTTGTTGTATTTGCACTTCAATTTGTACTTTAGTTTTCAAGAATTGATTCCATGTCAACTTGAATACTCTTCAAATAATCTTGCTTGAGTGCTTTGCTTCTTTGAATAACTTCTTGAATCATCATAAGATCTTCAGTCACTTGCATCCTTCTTTTGAATACTTGTTGAACTCCTTTAGCATCTTCAATCTCTTCAAGAATAAGATTACCTAAGTAATCTTCTTGTTTGATACTCAACCGATTAACTCAATTATTTTTTTGTTATCAAATGATTATAATCTAATCTGCACACTCAAGTGAAATCATTAGATAACAACCACATGGTTTTGTTATCATCGAAATCAACATGGGGATCAACCTTGAGTCAACATATGGGTGTGCAAGAAATAAGTGTGGGGGTGTCTGGATCTGTGGTAGGTCTATGGCTGGGGAAAAGGAACATATTTTCATTCTTAATTCATAAGTTCCATTGTTGATGTAATTTTGGAAAAGGAAAAGAAAAAAAAAAGAGAAGGGAAGTGATGGAGGAAATTTCTTTTAATATTACCAACTATCCATGTTCATGATTCCTCCTAAAATTCTAAGAAATGGGTCTGTCTATATGGGATATATATAAAGGTAGAAGTTGTTGAATGGAGTGATTGGTTTTATATGTCTTATATATTCGAACTTGAGTTGATTCATTTTTGCCCCACTAATTTCGATGGCTTTTGAGCTACAGTCCCAAATATTTCCCACTTTGATTCTAAACCCCGTTATAACCCTTGAAAAGTCCTTATGATTCATGTTATGTATGTGGTCCTAGTGGTGGAGAATGAGAAGATATGCAAGCCTATGGTAGATCATTTCTATTGGAAGGAATTTGAGCAATACACCTATCCTTTAAATACATGAGAGCCGAGTGTTTATTTCTGTGAGGGTCTACAAATTCAGTTTATTTCATCTTCGAGTGGAATTACTTGCTAAGTAATTGTGAGTTGTTTAAGAATGTTTATTCATGATATGTTATGAGTTTTGAAGAGCTTGGTTGTTCTTTGTTGTAACCTTGGTGTTTTTGGGAAAGTGAATTTGAGTTTTGCCCGAGAACGAGCAAAAGTTAAGTGTGGGGGAATTTGATGAGAATGCAAATATCATATTTTTCTCCCTTAATGTTTAGTCTGTTATACTTGTTTAGTGCCTAAAGATACTTATTATTCTTATATTTTGATTTAGGATGCTATGGAACACCAAGGAAGAGAATCCTAGCTTAAAAGAGCCAAATTCGTGCTAAATTAGAAGCATCATTCGAAGGAGCGTTTGAATAGTCCAAAAGGGAGTTCAAACAGTTGCATGTGCGTTCGAACGGTAGGTCAAACGGATTCACGTCAAAATCAGGTTCGAAGTGCGTTCAAAAAATACAGAAAGCAATTTTTCGGTTCGAAGTGCGTTCTACGTACCATTCGAACGGTGGTCCGATGCGTTCGAACGGTAGTAAGGGCGTTAGAACGATTGTGCACAGCTACAGATTTTTAGAAGCCTATAAAAGTTGGGATTGTTTTGTTATTAGGGTTGGCGTTTTTCATATTATTCTAGCTTATTCTTTGAGTTTTCTTCATGGCACTGCGTGGCTAAACTTTGAATCTTGGTCGAAAGAAACGGAAACCTCAGAATTAATAATAAACTGTGAGAACTAATTTTCATTATTCGATTCATGCTTTGAGTATCAAATGTTCTTCTGTGCCTATTTTTATAATTGTCTTGTTTAATCACTAAGAGGCCTACTAGTTTATTATTCGTTGCAATCTATTGCTGGGTTAGATATCAAATCCGTAATTGTTTGATTCTTCTAATTCACGAAGCAACTAAGATTTAATGATTCGTTGCGTCAGGAATTATTATATCTTAGGAAGAACGTTTGACTAAATAAAATGCAACCGCTTGTGCTTGTGTTGTTTAGTTTCATCGATCTCTCTAATTCTTAAGGCTGCTAGTAGATTAAACCTTGAGTGCTTATCCTGGGTTGTTTAATAGTTAGGGTTAATGAAATTGTTTGTTTTCTAATTAACTACGACTAAGGAAAGATAGGAAAACAATTCTGACGGTGAATATTCAATGTGTGAATTGATATGCTTGCATCAATGAGCAGTTATAGAATTTCGATGGTGGATGTTGACTCAGATCAAGGTTTGTTCTTTTGATTGATTTCAACACTTTAATCTAAATTATTTAGTAGTTGTTATTATTAAAATAGTTTTCATTATATCCAAAACCCCCCATCCTTGTTCACATAACATAGCAAAGGGGGCTATGCACGACATTGGGGATTGCTCACACTCCCACCGTTTCTAAGTCCCGCACCTATTGCCGCAATCCCCATCTCTGCCTCTGGGGTTAAAATGGCTCCCAAAGTTCAAGACCTGAATCTAACACTAGGGCAGAGGAACTACCAAATTTAGCCAGATGGAACCCTGCCCAATTTTAGGAAAAAATCTAACGAGCTGCCTTTCTTAGGCTAATGGGATCTGCTTATAACAAAGTAGGTGCTCCTAGCTCCAACCCACTTGCAAATCTTAGGCAAATAAAAACCTTGCTACCCTTAGCTTTACCAGACTTGGTTAGGGTTGAGTCAAGTTACTTAGGTTTGTTGTTTTGATGAAAATCTCTGTTGACCTACTTGACTAGGGCAGGATCAGGTTTGAAGGCTAGCTTTTTATTGACCTTCATTGGCCGACCTAGTCATAAATGACCTAGGACCAGGTTTTTACACTTGGTTGTTGTGACCTTCATTGACCGACCTGTCCAACTTAGACAGGACCAAGTTTTGACACTTGGTTTTAATGACCTTCATTGGCCTACCTAGTTATAAATGATCCAGAACCAGGTTTTTATACCTGGTTTTTGTGACCTTCATTGGCCGACCTGTCCAACTTAGACCAGACCAAGTTTTGACAGTTGGTTTTAATGACTTTCATTGGCCGACCTAGTTAAAAATGATTCAGGAGCAGGTTTTTACACCTGATTTTTGTGGCCTTGATTGGCCGACCTGGTCATAAATGATCTAGGACCAGGTTTTTACACTTGATTTTTTTTTTTTTTGGGTCTTCCTTTAATACTTTGCTGTTTGGAGTGGCATCAAATTTGCTGAGTAGCTTCCATTTTTCACTGATTTGTGCAACGATTACATATTTTTTAAAGGACGTTGCATCCTTACAGACAGATACATCCCTTTAGAATAAGAAGGGCCTACGGGCAGACTTTTTCGATATTATTTGCGTTCCAAGGTCGGGGTTGTTGCTGCGTTTTCTTTGATAGCTTCCAATCAATATGCCCTAATGCCATGTTGTTTGAGAATTGCAATCGACATGCCCCAATGCCATGTTGTTTGAGAATTATCCCTGAATTTGCCCCCTGATCATTGGATGCTCTGTCAGCGAACAGCTTCCAATTGATCACCTTTCTTCCGAATTTGCAGGGAGATGTCATCATGTTGAACGTCGAAAATCGGGGTTTGGTTGGTTGCCTGTGGAAGTTCAATAGAAAAGTTGGTAATAAAATAATCAATACCTGGCCTTTAACAGCTGCTCGGGGTTGAACTTGACGTCAAATTCTCCCAACTCAACCGTATGCTCCAAAACTGCAGGGTAAAGGAAAAGTTCTTCAACCCTTTGTGGCACATGCTGTAAGGAAGCATAGCTTGGCAACAATTTGGTCCCCTCTTATCTCTTGCACCCCCTCTGTGGAGGGGAATCGAATCATTTGGTGGTAGGAGGAAAGGATAGCTTTCATAAGGTGCAACCATGTTCGCCCATGATTGCATTATATGGGGAAGGTACGTCGACCACTAGGAATTTTGTCCGTAGGGTAATTCCTCCAGAAATCACAGGGATGCTAACCTTCCCAAGTGGCCAAACCGGTTTGGAACTGAACCCAATCAACTGGTTGTGTGAGGGCTGGAGGTCGGTATCCTTCAACTCTAGTTTCTTAAACAGGTCGTAGTACATAATCTCGGAGGAGCTTCCCTGGTCAATGAGTAATCTCTTATTGTCACATCCTGCCATTCATAGAGTAACAATCAGCGCATCATTATGGAAGGTTTGAACTCCCACGAGATCTTCCTCCGTAAAGGTTATGGCCACTCTGTCACTGCTAACCTTGACTTTCTTGGGAGGGGGGCATATCTACATCACCTCCCGTAGGTGCACGGCTTTTCGAATATTGGCCCGGTACTTATACCGATTGATAGCTTTAGACTCTATCGATCCGTGCAGCACGTTGATCACTCGGACTGGTTCAGCTCGGTCTTCTTTCGGGGGGGCCTCCAGCTTTGACTGCTCAGCCTCTTGTTTTGTCTTTTCCTATTCAATATACTGGTCAAGATGGCCAGCCTTTGCCAAATCCTTAAGGTGATTTTTTAGATATCGACAATTTGCTATCCCACTACTTGCCTTATTGCTCCGGCTGTTGTTGTCTTCCCGCTAAAACTTCTTCGCATCATGCCCATTCTTCTTTTCGGTGATAATGCCGACCTTCTCAGGAGCGGGCTGCAGTATATCCTCCTCCAACCTCGCATATCGCTCGATTCTCGACATCAGTTCGTGCACCGTGAGGGCTGGCTTCTTCATTAAGGATTGTCGCAGGCGGTGCACTTTGGGCAAGCTGATTTTGTATTGAGTTACAGCCAGCTGCTCGCTACACTCGTCAATCTCGTTGTAGGCCGCCCAGTAGCACTGCACATATGTTCGTAATCCTTCTCCATCATTCTTACATAGGATGAGTAAGAAGTCCATTTCCTTAGGTTGCTTGTTGTTGGCTATGAAGTGAGTAGTGAACAGTTCGGCAAGTTGTCTCTAGTTTGATACTGATTTGGAAGGTAACTTGTCAAACCACAGTAAGGCCACCTCTCCTAAACTAGATGGGAATACTAGACACATCAAGGACTAATCTCCACTCCAGAGTGCCAACATTTGCTTGTAGTAGCAAACATAACTGATTGGATCGGCCTTTCCGTCATATGGTGTGAATTTTGGTGGGGCGAACTTTCTCGGAGGCTGGCGGCTTTCGATCTTCTCCGTGAAAGGTGTGGATGCTATCTGATCCAAGGCTCTGCTGACCATGCCCTGAGTAGTATGTGCTTTGGGGAGCTGCTCTTTGCTATTAAGTTTCTCATTTAGCCATCTCTCCCATTCCTTCTGCTGCCAACCGATTCTTGGCCGTTCCCCGTCTTGCAGTGTCCAGCTCCTCTTGTGGTGTCAATCTCTTTGTTGTTTACTGTTGCGGTCGATGCTAGAGGCATGGCTCCTGACAGTGCGCACAGGCGTTGAGCTTCTACTTCTGGGATCTCGATTCCTCCTTTCGTTGCGACAAACCGGTGATCTCCTCCCGGCTCAATCTTCCCTCTTGGATATTGCATCCCTCATTGCTCTGAGCTGGGAAGTAAGCTTGGCAATTTGATTGCCACGTCGCCGTAGTTCCCTTTTGGTAGCATGAAGTGAATGGTCCCTGGGCACACGTTTACTAGAAAGTGAAGGGCCTAGGTCCCGGTGATGATTTCGACGAAGGTTTGACCTCCTAACATAGTATGGGTCCCTCCGTAACTAGTCTTGCGCTCCTCGGGGGCTCCCAGTAGGAGGCCGGCCCTCCGACCTCCTCGTTCGTCCCCTGTTGCTTCTTTCGGGGTGGTTTGGTAGCCAAATGAGTCAGTGTTATCATTGCCGGATGGGATTTCGTTCTCTCGTCCGGCGGTATGGACTCTTCTTCTCCCGAAGAGGTTGGTACTCATGTTTACTTGGACCTTCCCATAGACGGCACCAATTGTAAGTGAGATTTCTGGGAAGGTCTAGCCGATCACTCGAACCAATATCGATGAGTCTCCAACCTGCTATAGGGAAATAGAAGAGTTAGAATGGGTCGACCTTCTTTGGGCCAATCATACTCCGACGGTCAAGTTAGCTATCTTCTCCGAGAATGGAATAAAATTCACTAGTGTATATGACTTAGTTGGATTGATCATACCTTGCTCTCTCATAGCTCTGCTATTATAATGTGGCGCTTTCTGTTAAGCTTACCCGTTAATCATGACTCACTATTCAGGTCTATGCCGGCTAGAGCGAGCTGATCGGACATAATTTCTCCTGTATCGCTTTGCTAGAGCTTGATTGATCAGACGTGAGCGTCGTCGGTTATGTGTAGCGCCTCCCCCGTGTTGAATGTGGGTCCGTTCTCTATTTAATGCTCTGTCCCTTTGTATGATTACACCCCTAAGCTGAGCTAAGAGGGTTTCAGCTTGGGCGGACAAAATGACCTGGGCCTGTGGCGTAATACTCTCCATTGGGCTGCCCCGGGCCTAATTTAGCAGTGCCAATCGGTTTGGGCTTGCTTAACTAGTTTGGGCCTATATTTATTTGACCCACACTACTCTTTTTCAATAATCTGAAAAAAAAAAAATAAAACAATTACTAATATGATTGATATAGTTAATAGATATGCACATATGCATATCATTAATGAAACTAAAACAACATAAAAAAAAAGAAAAAAGTTGTAATTTACATCAACATATTTTTTATTGTACTATAAAAAATAAAAATTAAAGTCCTTAATTATAAGTTATTGTTAGTAATTATGTACATATTAGTTATCATTTTAATATAATATTAGTTTTCTTTTATGTTTTTGTATCTTGTGCAGATTTATAGCTAAAACCGAGCAAAATGAGGCCGATGTGCATATAGACATTTTTTTTGGGTGTTAATTATATATATATTTTTTTGTGTAATATTGTATTGTATTATAGTATATTATATTTATATGTATATTATATATATATATATATATATTATATCATGTGTTTGTGCTTGTGTACAGGTGGGCGGCTAACAATCGAGATGTAAAAGTCAAAGAAGAGAAAAAAAAAAAAAAAAAAAAAAAAAGGAAGAAAAGAACAAAGGAGGTGGGGTGGATAGCAAAGGAAGAAAACAAAAAATATATATATAAAAAAAAAAAAAGCAGATCAAGTGGATGATCTTTGGCTATAAAAGGCAGAGAGAAAGAGAGGGCAGAGAGGACGAAGGGAGGAGCTAGGGAGAAAAAAAAGACAAAGAGGAAGAGAGGGAGAGAGGGAGAGAGTTCGCTTTCTTTAATTATTTTCTTTCTTAGGGATAGATTTTCAGTTAATTTGCTAGCAATTTTTCACTCAAATAAGTTTTTTCTTTTCGTCTTTTCTTTGCCGTTATTCTGTTGCAAGAATCTTTTTATTTATCAAATCATTTTATTTTTCAAGCTATATTTTTTCTTTTTAATACTATGAGTAGTTAGTTTTATTCTTGGAGCCAATTGTAAAGATCATCTGAGAATCTTGGAATGTCAGCGGAGGTAATTGAGTTTTTATTATTTTATCTTTAAAATATTTTAATTCTTAGTAATTAAATTCTAGATCTTTGAGAAAACTTAGATTCTTGACTAAGTTTGGTAATTTTCTATGAGCAAATTTTAGTTTGGTATAGTTATTACACAAATTGATGGTATGAATTTATGGTTTTAATTTTTATTATTTTAAATTTAATTATTATTAAATTTTGTTTTAATCGTTAAATCTTCTAAATCAAAGGCTCAAGACGAAGCCAATGATTTGAGTTATAAAACCTCTATTGGAATTTCAAATGAATTAAGTGATCGGATCAATTGGATCTAAGACCGTTTTATTATGTTTAATTTAAATTCTAGTTCAACAATCTTCAAATCTCCCAAAACAAACTGTTTTATTTTGATTACTATTTGATTTTGTTTTTTCACCAATTATCCAGATTTCATTGGTATTCATGATAGAATTCAAACAGGTTGGCTTAGATTCCAACTGAAGTCATTGCAATGTTACGGTATTTAGCATGACTTAGTAGGTATCTAATTTTTTACCATAAGTGAAATCTAAGCACAAACTTTGTATGTTTGGATAACTGTTCCCTATAATTCGACTCCGGTCTTACCGGATTTATTTACTGCTTTGATGCACTTGTATTTGGGTGTTAATAGATTGCCATATACTGGGCATAGTCCAGTATTTTGGCGCCGTTGTCGAGGAACAACTTTAATAAAATCATGCAATAAAATAAAAAATAAAAAAAATAATTAAAAAATTAAAAAAATAATAATAATACCTTTGCGGATTTAAGGACAATTGATTGCTTCCCTACCTTGAAGAAGAAATTGGAAGGTGTATACCAATTGATCAGTGGTCTTTGCTCACTTATTATTTCGTTCCATTGCTAAATTGTATATTTGTATATATTTAGTTCTTTTTTTTAATTTTGTGGTTAACCTCTTTAGTTGGCATACTTACCTACTGCTAGACGAAGTCAGTCAAGTTAGTTACCATATTTTCTATTTTTATTTTTCATCTAACTCATCTAACTTACTAACTATTCAACATGTTCTTTTATTTAGTGAATAACCAACGTTAGTTACCATTCTAACATTTTATTTTCTGCACTTTATTTTAAATATTTTTTTCTTTGTGGTTTACCTTTCGAGTTGATTCACAGCCTATTTAGGTCGGCGCTGCTCGATATGGTGACTATATAGCTTCATATATATATATATATATATATATATATACTTATTTTTTATTTTTTATTTTGATTATTGTGGATAACCTTATTTCAAGTTAATTCACCGCCTCTTTAGGTTGATGCCGCTCATTAAGGTTATCATAATGTTATTACTAACGGACTAACTTGTGTTTCTTTTGTTATTTTTGTATGCATGTATTTTAGTATATTGTTGTAATTTTTTGTTTTTATTTTATTTTATTTTATTTTTATTATTATTTTTTTAGTATCTTGTTGTTAGCCTACTCCAGAAGTGCTACGGTCTAGTCGTTACTCTGCCCGCATCACTTCAGGTAGGTGAACTTCCATTTCCTCAGCTCTAAGAGCCATTAATACTGTTTCTCTTTTCATTCCCGTTTTGTCAGCGACCCACTTGAGTTTTAGCCTGGCATTCTGACTTGTAAGATTCGTATTTATGTTTCGTTATGGATTCATTAGGGATGTGCATAAACACTTGGTGAGCGTTGACTCTTCTAGTAATTTTTCTCCCACTTTCCGTACTCTTTCCCCATTTAGGACTCCTATTTCAAACATTCAGTTTGTTAACCGAGGTCTTAGTTATATCCTAATGGTGGAAGAATTTAATCATCAACCACTTGGAAATGCCAATCCGCCAAATCCAAATAATGTACTTGAAGGTGGGGATTGTACATGGTGATCCTCCCCATAGATCTCTTAAGGATTATCTGAATCCTGCTAGGTAAACTCCTACTTCTTGCATTGTTCTTCCCGCACATCACGCAGTGATGGCTTTAAAGCTCAGAATGATCCAGCTAATAAATTCATTTCATGGTTTGGATTCTGAAAAATCATATCAGCACATAAAAGATTTTGAGAATATATGCTCTATGTTTTTCGATAAATCTTACCCAAGGGAAGTTGTACTTTTAACTCTTCTCGTTTTCTCTCAAAGACAAGACTAAAACATAGTTCAATTTATTGAGGCCTAGTTCTATTCATTATTGGCAAGATCTTCAGAAAAAATTCTTCCTTAAGCATAAAACTGAGACAATTCGTTGTCAAATCTCTCAATTTGCTCCTGTATCTAATGAATCGCTCTTCTAATATTGAGAGAGATTCAAAAATTTGTTGAGTGCTTGTCCACATCATGGTTTCACCAATTGACATATCATAAATACTTTCTATTCATCATTGACTCCACAACTAAAGCAATTCATTGAGTTTATGTGTGCAAGGACTTTATATGACAAAGACTCATCAGAATCATATGACTTCTTTGATTACTTAGCGAATTTGGCTAGAGATTAGGCCACAACGATGACCCAAAATCACGAGTCTAAGCCTAGGGTAACATTTCAACTTAATCAAGTAGATGACTTGAATGCTAGAATAGCTGCACTTACCCGAAAGTTAGAAGTCATAGAGAAAAATAAAGGTAATGTTGTGAATAGTGAGTCTCCCAAGGAAGAGAGTTGTTTAATGAGTGGTACAATGGAACATGAAACTACTGCATATCCAATTATACCAGGTTTCAAGGAGGTCTTGTATGGCCAAGCCAATGCGGTTAGCCAATATCGGGGTACATATAGTCACCAACGAGTTGGGGGGAATCCTTTCTCAAACACATATAACCTTGGATGGCGAAATCACCCAAACTTTGGGTGGAGAAATGAGGGTCCTTCGAATCCTTAAGCATTCCAATGAGGGCCTCAACACCATCAACCTTTCCAATCCTAACCTGTTCAAACTCAACACGTCATGCCTTTCCAACCCCAACCTAATACATATCTAACCCCCTCATAGGAGACCTTTAGAAGATAATGTTTATCAATTGACAAATGATATGAGAGCAGTCAATAATAGGATAAATAGGTAGGACAAGGTGTTACGCCAACACACTAGACATTGGAGGATATAGCAAAGAAAATGTCTAACTTGACACAAGCTTTGACTCAACAAGTGTCGGGAAGATTTCCATCTCAACCGCAACCAAATCCAAATCCAAATCCTATAAAGCAAGTAAACATGACTGAAGCGAGAACTGATCCTCAATTCAGTTATGAACAAATCCAATCCATCACAACCCTGAGGAGTGAAAAAATCATTTATAAAACCATTCTACCTAGAAAGGAAACTCTTAAGATCAGTGATGAAGGGAATGGAGATATAAGAGAACAAGAAAGAGAAAAAGATGAGAGTGAGAAAGAGAAAAAGAAAGTTGAGCCAGTTTTAGAGCCAACTAGAGTATCTGAAGATGAGGGCATTAATGTTGTGAAATATGCTTCGTTTCCTCATAAATTGGTCAAACCAAAACATGAGCTTTTGAATCCTGAAATTTATGAAGTGTTTAAGCAAGTTAAGGTCAACATTCCAATATTAGATTCCATTAAGCAAATTCCCTCCTGTGCCAAGTTCTTGAAGGACTTGTGTGCTGTGAAAAGAATGTTGCATGTCATGGAAACTCCCTTTATGAATGAGAGTCAAAGTGCGATTTTGCAATGTAAATCCCTACTGAATTATAAGGACCCCGATTGTCCTACTATTTCATGTATGTCGCACCCAGATTTTTCGCACTCGAGGAATACACACATAAGCGAAAAAAACACTGTACTCTCTCGTTAGAACTCACCCTCTTAGAAGAATGAGTGTGACTAGGTTTGAATTGAAAATTGGTTTGAATAAAGGGCTTTTGAAAAACATTTGGAGTCGCCACTTAACTTGATTACAGTGAGTTAGGTCACCTAAAAATTAAGAATAATTTGAAGACTACACTTAGGGTTTTTGGAAAAGGTTTTTGAAAATACCATCTCAAGAGAGGGTTTTTAAGAAAATAGGTTGTTTGACAACCTTTGGAAAATTTTTAAGCCCTTCTTGAAAATAAACTCCATTTTGGTCTTTGAAAACAGTGATTCTAGGTTCGGAGGTTGGTTACATGTAGGGAAGACGCACTAAGCCATCACCCTACGCTGCCCTTGTGGTACCTACATGTCTATTTATCCTAAATTCACCTATGAGAGTCTTCAACTAATAATTGTTCAATCATATCCACTTTAGAAAAAAGAATGTTTAAAAATATGATGCATGAGATGCAAGTGTAAAAAAAAGATTTGAAAATACATTTGGAAATAGATCTGAAAAGAAAGAGATGGGAGTTTGAAATTGGAAAGAAAGTTTAGAAATTGGAATTAAGGATTGAAAATAGATTTTTAAAATTGGAAGTTGGAAATAGATTATGGAATTGGAGATTTGAAAGAAGTTGTGGAAATAGAAGCTTGAAAAAGGTTGTGGAATTTGAGATTTGAAAAAGGTTGTGACCGCACCCATGAGGGTTGCCTACATATCCTTTTTGAGAAATCAGGTCAGTCGTAGTTTGGACAAGAGTCCGATAAAAAATAGAAGATTTGATTTGAAAAAGGAGTTGAATTGGAATTTGGATTTGATTTGAATTTAGAATAGAAGATTGGAACTTGAAACGGAAGAATAGAGACCCTAGACCTAGGAAGATAGGATTTAGAAAGGACTCGAGATTCAGAAAGACTTGACTCGAATGTTGGACTTGAAAGATCGAAGAAAGATTGGATTTAGGAAGGGTTTGAATTAGGAAAGGTCCGATTTAAGAAAATTTCAAAATAGGAAAGTGTCATTTTTAGAAAGTTTCGTTTTAGAAAAGTTTCAATTTAGGAAAGTGTTGGATTAAGAAAGTTTTGAAATAGGAAACATTTCATTTTCAGAAAGTTTTGAAATTGGAAAGATTTCGTTTTAAGAAAGTTTCGAAATTGTAAAGTTTTGAATTTAGAATGTTTTGAAATAGGGAAGTTTTGAAAGTTGGAAAATTTAGAATTTAGAAAGTTTTAGATTTGGAAAGATTGGAAGTTTAAAGAAGTTTCGAATTTTAGAAAGATTCAAAGTTTGAGTTTTAGAAATTCTTGAAATTAGAAAAGGTTTTTAGTTTAAGAAAGATTTGAAAGCTTAGATTTAGAAAGTTAAAATTTGAAAAGGGATGGAATTAAGAAAGGTTTGAAAGCTTAAAGTTTAAGGAAAGATTCAAAAGTTTAAGTTTAGGAAACCTAAGGTTTAGGAAAGTAGGAGATTAGGAAGGATTTGAATTAGGAAAGGTTTAAACTAGGAAGGATTGAGATTCCTATTTCCTAAAACAAATGATTGGATTTTGTTTCTAAAAAATGTGTTTTGATTTTGTTTCAAAAAACGGAGGATATGATCTAGTTTCCTAAACGGGAGGTTGGATTTGGTTTCCTAAAGGGGAAGATTGGATTTGACATGCATTTGGAAGGGGAAGTTTTAGAAACCCTTGATTTGGAAGACTATAGTTTTGACGTAGAAAATAAGTTTTGAAAATATATATAGTTTTGATATAGAAAACAAGAGGTTTTGGAAACCTAAATTTTAAGGCCAAAATAAGGGATTGGAAATCATGTTTTTGGGAAGGAAAATTAGGGTTCCTAAACGTGGGTTCTAGGATTTAACTTAGGCTCTAAGGAAAGAGCTTTTAGAAAGTGAGTTTTTAGAAAGGGAGATTTTTTAAAAGAAATCCTCGAGAGAAGTTTCTAGAAAGTGAATTTCGAAAAGAATGTTTAGGAAGGAAACGTAAGGAGCGTCTTTGGAGAGTGAACTTTGAAGAGTGAGAGTTTTCTAAGAAATAAACCTAAGGAGTGTTTTCAGGAAAAGAATTTTGAAGATAGTGTTTTGGAAAGGAGTTGAAAAGGAAGTTTTGAAAACTAGATTTTTGGAAGGAGTTTTTGAAAACAACTTAGAAAAAGAGATTGGAGAGAGTTTTTAGAAAGCATGTTGGAAAAGAGATTTTTAAGAGGAGATTTTTGAGAAAAGATTTTTTAGAAAGTATAAAAAATACCTCACCTTCCTAAAGCGATTTTAACCATAAGAAGGTTAGAACCACTTTAAGATAGTAGTTTTGAAAACAACAATGTTTTGAAAATATGGACCATATTGGTCACTTTAAATGTAACACTTTTCTAAAGCAACCCTAACCATAAAAAGGCTAGAATCACCCTAGGATTGTGATTTTGAAAACAAGTTTTGAAAAAAAAGGTTTTGATGCAAGTTTGAAAACGATATTAATGCAAGTTTTGAAAAACGAGTTTGAAAACGAATTTTAGAAGAATGCAAAATCATGATATGCACAATGCAAATTGGGGTGGTGAACATACAAGGTTAAAGGCTTCACCACATAATCAAGGGGGCCGAACCCACGTGGTCTCCGGTTAGACTAAAAGAAAACTCTCGACACTGTGACTCTCCAATAGCCTAATCCTACACATGGACCGGGAATTCCCATGTTTCAAGCATGCAAGAAGGGGGGGGGGAAGAAGATGAGGATTAAAATAAAAAAAAACCCAAGTGGGTTCAGAGGGAGAAGAGAGGGGGGAAGATGCGTAAACGTAGATAAGAAGCCTACCTTGTGTCTTCTTTATTTTGTTTAGTTTTGCGCACTTTGCTTTGCTTGTCTTGCTTCGGCCTTCATTTCAATCTTCAAGAATTCATCTTCAATCTTCAAAACTTCAGATTACAGCACTTCAAGTCTTCAAAGGAGGCTTTGGAGGCTAGTGTATGAGTGTATAGAAGTGCATGTAAGTGTATAGGAGGCTAGGGTTTGTGTATGAAGGCTAGGGTTTAGAGAAACCTAAAGGAGACTAGGGTTTTAGGAGGCTACGAGCTCTATATATCGAAGATTATGGTTTTTAAACTGAGTTTTCAGACCTCTTTCATGCTGGAGGAGGCTTTGTATTTATAGACAAAGGAATGACCTAGCGCTTATTGTAGTGGCGCCAGGGCAAATTTCCTCTTAGCGCCACTAGGAGTGGCGGCAGGCCATTAGTAGCGCCAACAACTTAGGAAAGTTCATTAATTCGGCAAGCAACGTATCTTGAGAAGATTTGGGCGCCTGTACTAGTGACTACCATTCAATTTTTAGCCTGACTTCACTAGGAGTGACTCCGGAAGGCCCAGGAAGGATTTAAGGGACTGCGAATGGCCCAGAAGGCCAGAAAGGGACAGGAACCCTTAGAATAGGGTTCCGGAGGTAATAGACTTGGAAAAGGATGACAAGAATTGGTTGACCGAGCCATTAGGGGCAAAACAGTCAACTAGATCGGAAAGCTGCTGGGACGGACTCAAAATGTCCCGAAAGAAGACTTGAGATTTAGAAATATTATTTAGAATGTTCCGAAAGGCTATCGGATTGATAACCAGAGCCGGTGTGATCGGAAAAGGTGACCGGCCCACTAGGGGCAAAACGGTTAGTTTGTATCGAGTTTACCAGAACTGACTCGGAATGATCCGAAAAGATAAAAGAAGGTCGGGAATACTATAAGAAGCATTCTCAAGAGATTACCAGTTTGATACCCAGAGCCGGTGTGGCTAGAAAAGGTGACTGGCCCACCAGGGGCAAAATGGTCATTTTGCACCGGGTTTACCGGAACTGACTCGAAATGATCCGGAAAGATAAAAGAAGGTTTAGAACACTATAATAAGAATTCTTGGGAGGCTACCGGTTTGATACCCAGAGCCAGTGTAGTCCCTGGGGTGTTCGGATGCCTAAGGGCAAAATGGTCATCTTGACCGGAAAGTCTTGGAACTAGCCCGAAACTGACTAGAAGGCACCTAATCATGCTGGATTGCTTTTAAGACAATCTTGGAAGGGTGAACTTATCATTCTGAGGACTTAGGTGTGTTCTCGAGAAACATGCTAGAAAATGGCCCTAGGGACAATTTGGTCATTTTTCACCGAAGTAGACTCGCAGGCCTTGGTGTTGACTTGGGTTTTGAGTGCTTTCACCACTCTGACGGCGGTCTCGTGATACAGGGGTTTGTTGGCAATTCCCTATATCAACCTGCTTGTGAGTATTTTCGCTGCTCTGACAGTTGCGATGTTTACGAGTACTTTTGCTACTCTGACGGTTCGCGATCATTCCCGAGACTGCCTGATCTCAGGAAGCTGCCAAAGGGACTTAGCGCCTGATAAGTCAACTTTTTCTGAAGGCGTGCCGAAATGGACATTTCTGCATTGGTAGGCTAGCAGGCGCCAAAGGTGGACCGTTCTACCATCTAGGGGACTTGGGGTCTCGTCCCTGTCGATAGGTTTAAAAGGACTTACCATTCCGAAGAAACTTTCTTCGAAAAACATGCCGAATTGGATAGATTTACCGTCTCGAAGAATCAACTGTCTCGAGAGAGGGATTGAAATTGGAATTGGAAAAGGAATTGGAAATGGGTCTTACCGTCTTCGGAAAGATGTGCATGTTAGAAAGGGGACTTACCGTCTTCGGAAAGACGTGCCTAATTTGGAATTGGACCGAACAATGCCCCTAAGAGCATTTCGCTCATTTTGCCTCTATTTGGGCTTAGTGGGCTCGCGAAGCGATGGATAGACGGGGTTAGACTTAGAGAGTTGATTTCGATTGGAATACGTCCATATTGACTTGAATACAAGTCTGGATGGACCGTAGACTGCCGAGCGGTCAAAAATGGGGTGCTTACAATGTACAATAGGGGGAAACAAAATAGATTGAGCCCTTCTTAATCTAGAAGCAAGTGTCAATCTACTTCCTTATTCGGTTTATCACCAACTCGGATTATGTGAGTTGCGCCCTACACGTGTTACCTTGCAACTAGCTGACAGATCTATTAAGGTTCCTAGGGGTATTGTGGAGGATGTTCTCATTCAAATAGATAAGTTTTACTATCCAGTGGACTTCATTATGTTAGATACACAACCGGTTAAAAGCATTAATACTCATTCCCAAATTCCTGTTATCATAGGACGACGATTCCTAACCACGTGTAATGAAGTAATCCATTGTAGGAATGGGCTGTAAAAGTTGTCATTTGGATTATGGCTGTTGAGATGGATATTTTTTCAATTAGAAAACAACCATGAGTATAAGGACATCAAAGAAGTAAACTGCATTGAGTCTATTGTGCAAGAGTACTTTGAGAGTGAATTTTTTGAGGATCCTATTAAAAAAGCTCTTGTTTCGAGCAAGCCACGTGACCCTACTAGATTATGACCATGTCAAGTCTAGGGACACAATTCCTGAAAGGATAGAGAAAGGACAATGTATGCAAATGGGTCACTGGACCCCATCATTTGAGGCTCTAATTCCTAGTTTCATAAAGCATGTCCCTTCTGAACAAAAAGTACTCACTCCGGAAAGAAAACCTTTACCATCTACATTGAAGTATGTATTCCTTAGTGAAGATGAGTCTTATCCTGTTGTTATATTCTCTAGCCTGTGTGAAAGCTAAGAGAAGAGCCATGTGAAAGTGCTAAAGAATCATAGAAAAGCCTTAGGTTGGACCATTGCAAACCTTCACGGTATTAGTTCTCTTGTATGCACACATTGTATATATCTTAAGGAAGAGTCTAAATCAGTGTGTCAAATGCAAAGACATTTAAATCCCAACATGAAAGAAGTTGTGAGAGGAGAAGTACTGAAACTTTTCGATACGGGTATCATATACCCCATCTCTTATTCAAAGTGGGTTAGTCCAACCCAAGTTGTTCCTAAGAAATCTAGAGTCACTATAATCCAAAATAAGAAAAATGAACTAGTGCCCACTAGGATTCAAACTGGGTGGCGTATGTGCATTGATTACCGTCGACTGAATGTTATTACTAGAAAAGACCACTTCCCACTTCCATGCCTGGACCAAGTCTTAGAATGAGTGGTAGGACGGGCCTTTTACTGTTTTCCAGATGAGAACTCTGGGTACAATCAAATTAAAATTTCCTTAGAAGATCAGGATAAAATGACTTTCACATGTCCTTTTGATACTTATGCTTACAAAAGAATGCCATTTGGCTTGTGCAATGCACCGACCACCTTTCAAAAATGCATGATGAGTATCTTTAGTGCTATGGTGGAGAGATTCTTGGAGGTTTTCATGGATAATTTTTCTGTGTGCGAAGATACGTATGAGAGTTGTTTGGAACACCTTGAGAAGGTGTTAGAAAGATGTAAGGAGAGTAACCTTGTCCTAAATTGGAAAAAGTGTCACTTCATGCTGACACAAGGTATAGTGCTTGGGCACATCGTATCTAGTAAGGGGATTGACGTAGATAAAGCCAAAGTTGAACTGATCCAAAAATTACCTACTCCTAGAACTGTGAAAGATATTCGATCTTTCCTTGGGTTTGTTGGTTTCTACCAGCGATTTATAATAGAACTTAGTGCCATCTCTCATCCAATGTGCCATTTATTGTCAAAAGTTGTTTCATTTGAATAGGCGTCTGAATGGCAAGAAGCTTTTGACAAGTTTAAAGAGTTGTTGACAACTGCACCTATCATTCGGTTCCTCGATTGGTCATCACATTTCGAGTTGATGTGTGATGCTAGTAATTGTGCTATAAGAGCAGTTTTGGGGTAGAAATGGACAAGAAACCCTGTGTTATCTATTATGCAAGCAAAACCTTAAATGAAGTCCAATTGAACTATACCACAATTGAAAAGGAACTCCTTGTTGTCGTTTTTACATTAGATAAATTTTGGTCGTACTTGGTAGGGTCATTAGTCATCAAATATAAAGACCATTCTGCACTAAAGTAATTGCTTACCAAGACTGATGCAAAGCCATGCCTCATCTGTTGGATTCTTTTGTTACAAGAGTTCCACATTGAAATTCGAGATAAGAAAGGGGTAGAAAATGTAGTTGATGTCCATTTGTCACGGTTCCCTACTGATGGGAAAGCCAAAGATACTCTCCCTATTAATGAGTATTTTTCGGATGAGCATCTTTTCTGAATCCAAACACTTTCTCAAGCAATTGTTCCATGATTCGCTGATATAGCCAACTTTTTGGCTACTGGCAAGATATTGTCACACTGGTCTTACTTAGATAAATGAAAATTCTTCAGAAATGTGAGGTATTTTTTCTAGGATGATCCGTACTTGTTCAAGTATTGTCCCGATCAGATAATTTGTCGGTGTATCCCCAACAATGAGTTTCAATCTGTCATGAAGTTCTGTCACTCCTATGCTTGTGGTGGGCACTTTAGTTCAAAAAAGATGGTTGCAAAGGTTCTGCAATCTGGCTTATATTAGTCCACCATGTTTCATGATGTTCACACTTTTTGCACATCCTGTGATAGGTGTCAACGACTAGGAAGTTTGACTAAAAGCCACATAATGCCCCTTAACCTCATTCTTACTCTTGAGATATTTGATTGTTGGGGTATTGATTTCACGGGACCGTTCCCAAGTTCGTTAGGATCCCTTTATATTCTTGTGGCCATTGATTATATATCTAAATGAGTGTTTACATTTGCATGTTGCATCTTATAAATATTTTCATTTGGTATCAGGGGCAAGATAATTCAACGTGCAAAGATGTTGAGGAGAGTTGAACTCCAGGAGGAATAACCTTAACCTTTTACTGGTCGCAGTACTCTGGCCTGTAAGAGAAAAGCAAATAGATTAAATAGGTGTCATTGTTGTGCTAGACACTCGCGTGTGGATAAAACTTGCAAAGGGAGTAACCGACTAATGTCAGGGAATCAAATGGTTTACCTAGATATTATTAAAGGGCGAGTAAATGTTGAGGCATTGAGACGCCTTGGAATTACCAGAACGGTAAACTATCTTGATTTTGATATCAAAAGTCTGGCTCGACTTTGTAATAATTATTCTTCTTTGGGTGTGTTATGTTTAAGTGTTTTATTTGTGTGTTTATCTTTATTTGTAAATATGACTAACATTTATTTTACAGATTTTTTTTTTATCTTTAAAAAAAAATATGTGCAAGGCCAAGAAGTGTACAATTTGAATGCCCATGAGATCTATAAAAGAGATTTGCATATCTTTTATAATTTTGTACAGTTTTATGTAAAATGAAAATTTGGATTTTGGAGATTTGTTGAAACATATTTTCATTCACCTTGGCATAATTTTTGTTTTATCATTTCTTTTTAATACAATTGCAAGATTTTATATTAACACATAGACAGAGGCTATTTTGCATCGCTTATTATCATATCATGATAAGTTTAGTATTTTTACATATTGTACAATCATCGTTACAAAAGTAGAGATTTTTTACTAAGTGAGCTTTAAAGCCAATCACGCCTTTCGGAGTGTTTACATTTACTCTTGATAAATTTCTTCCACAGTACTCTTTCAATAGCTCCATTATACTTGTATTTGACTCAATTGTTTGGATTGCTTAGGTAATTGACTATATTGAATTCTTATAACTTTGAACTGTTGTGCACTTTCAAAAATAAATCAAGGTCATCTTTGATCTTTTGAGCCACAGATTTATTTGTTGACATAATTCACTGAGAATCATCTTTAAACCTATTTCTTTATCTCTTGCTACAGCTATCATTGTTAAAAATTTATTCCTAAATACGAAAACACAAATATCTACACTTGTGCAAGTTGAATTGAGAAAGAGAGTGATCTATTTGTAATATGGAAAAAGAAAAATTTAGCAACGAAGGAAAGAAAAGAAAAAAAAAATAAAGGAAAAAGGAAAGTACGAAAAAGAAAAAAAAAGAATAAGAGGTTGGTTGTTGAAAAAAAATCCTATCTAATAAAATGAAATAGGAAAATTGAAGGTATATATTCATTGATCACTTCATGCCTTGATCATACATGTTTTGAGCCTTTCATCCTTTCTTTTTTCCTACCTTATACCTCATGGCCAAGTTACAACCTGAACAAAGTTTCGAGGATTTGATGTATACATTGTTTACTCCTTTACTTCGTAAAGAATTCACTTATCAGTTGCTTATGTAATTTGAACATTAAGTATTCTTTCATGGAGTTATGCCAAGTCATCTCTCACTTTATATATTCACGTTATTTTCTTTATGGTTGTCTGTTTTGATTTTTCATTACATTTACTCTTTTGCAAGGACAACCGGTGTGAGATGCCTATATTCTTTCTTTTTGAGAGAATATCCAGCGAGGTTGAATCAAAACTTAAAAGATGTATATGTGGTTTTATTAGTAATACTTTTCTTATCATATAATGATCAAACGCACACAAAAGCCTCTCATATGTTGTTTTATGACATTATTTTTCTTGTGTATTAATGAGTAGGATATACAGAATATGTTTATGTTTTAATACATGTCAAACTTTATCCTCTGAATCTCATTTGCAGGCCACATATTGATGTTTATGGGTATCATCACTGGAAACCTTCACAAAACTATACTCGTCCCTATAAAAGTGGAGCCTATATTTAAAAGATGTTTATGTTTTAATACCTTTACAAAACTATATGCTAAATGCACTCGTGATCCCTACAAAAGTGGAGCCTATATTTTTAAATGTGTTTATTATTTTGCTAGGAACTAACAAAAATTTATACGGGGGGTGTGATTGTACTCTAAAACGTACAAATTATAGTCCCTAATTATAAGTTATTGTTAGTAATTATGCACATATTAATTATTATTTTAATATAATATTGATTTTCTTTTATGTTTTTATGTCTTGTGTAGATTTACAGCTAAAACTGAGCAAAATGAAGCCGGCATGGGCATAGACATTTTTTTTGGGTGTTAATAATATATATTTGTGTGTAATATTGTATTCTATTATATTTGTGTGTGTATTATATTATATATATTTATATATATATATATATTATTATATATATGTATGTATATTATATCACGTGTTTGTGCTTGTGTACAGGTGGGTGGCTAACAATTGAGATGTAAAAGTCAAAAAAGAGGAAAAAAAAAGGAAGAAAAAAACAAAGAAGGTGGGTGGCCAGCAAAAGAAGAAAACAAAAAAAAATATAAAAAAAAAAGTAGATCAAGTGGATGATCTTTGGCTATAAAAGGCAAAGATGAAGAGAGGGTAGAAAGGACGGAGGGGGGAGCTGGAGAGAAAAAAAAAAAAGACAGAGAGAAAGAGAGGGAGAGAGTTTGCTTTTTTCAATTATTTTCTTTTTGAGGGATAGATTTCCAGTTAATTTGCTAGTAGCTTTTCACTCAAATAAGTTTGTCCTTTCAGTCTTTTCTTTGTTGTTATTCTATTGTAAGAATCTTTTTATTTAAGAAGTCATTTTATTTTTCAAGTCAAGTCTTTTCTTTTCGATACTATGAGTAGCTAGTTTTATTCTTGGAGCCAATTGTGAAGATCATCTGAGGATCTTAAAATGTCAACGGAGGTAATTGAGTTTTCATTGTTTTATCTTTAAAATCTTTTAATTTTTTGGTAATTAAATTCTAGGTCTTTGAGAAAACTTAGATTCTTGACTAAGTTTAGTAATTTCTATGCACAAATTTTAGTTTGATATAGTTATTACACAAATCAATAGTATGAATCTATGGTTTTAATTTTTATTATTCTAGATTTAATTATTATTGAATTTTATTTTAATCGTTAAATCTTCCGAATCAAAGGCTCAAGATAAAGCAAATGATTTGAGTTATAAAACCTCTGTCAGAATTTCTAATGAATCAGGTGATCGGATCAATCCAAGACCGTTTTATTAAGTTTAATTTAAAGTCTAGTTCAACAATCTTCAAACCTCTCAAAACAAACTGTTTTATTTTGGTTACTATTTGATTTTGTTTTTTCACTAATTATCCAGATCTCACTGGTATTCATGGTGAAATTCAAACAGGTTAGCTTAGGATCCAACTAAAGTCATTGCAATGCTACGGTATGTTGGTCCAATAGGCAACCCAAGAGGGGAGGTGAATTGGGTTTCTTTCGAGTATTAATACAAGTTAAGATTAATTAAGATTAATCTAAACAATATAGCGGTGGTTAATCTATGTGCAAAGCAATGTTATCAATAGAAGTAAAGAAAAAAGAGCAATAGAAGAAAGACACAGATTTACCGAGGTTCAACCACAAACCGTGGTCTACGTTCTCACCCCAAGACCTCCTTGAAGTCTTCTTCCACTATGTAATCACCTATTACAAGATGAGCTGCTGATTAACAAAGTGCTCAGCTCACTCTACAAAGAACTCCTCACCGAGCTCTTCAATTCCCAAGTAGTTTTGTCCAAGCTCCACTCAAACTTACAAGATTTTTGCTTCACACAGGAGAACTCTCTAAACTCTCAATTACAAGTGTATATGAATATACAAGTAACAAACAAACTCTCTAGCAAGAGTAGATTTACAATCAAAGCTCACTCAAGAATGAAACAGGAAGAATGTTCAGGAATATCAGTTTGATCAGTGATTCTTATCTCTTGTTGTTTCTTCCTCTTGATACTTGTATATAAATGCAGTTGGAGGCTAATATATATACCCTTGCATTGATTCCATCCGTTGGAGGTGGTTGGGTATCATAAATGCACATCCAGTCTGTTATAACGTTAAGAAAAATAGTCGTTATAACAGAGAGAGTCGGCTCCAAGTCTGTGGAGTCGACACTTCCTGCTTCTGCATTTACCAGACGATGTTCACTGAGTTCATGAGTCCCCTCTTCAAGTTGATGAGGCGACTTCTTGTTCATTTGTCTTCTTCATCTTAGGCTTTTGCTGTCATAAGGCGACACTTTAGCTTCAGGTGTCCGCTCATTGATCATTTAAATTTCAAGCCTTTTTTACTTCTGCTGGCAGGTGGCGACACTTCGCCTTCATGTGTCCGCTCATTGATCATGTCGTCTTCAAGCCTTTGCGTCTGACACCATGAGGCGACTCTTCATTACAATGTGTCCACTCATTGCCTACTTGGTCTCCAAGCTTTTTGCTTCTGTGTTCAAGAGGCGACACATCATTTCTATGAGTCCCCTCATTGTCCAATTTATCTTCAGGCCTTTTTGCTTCTGTGTTCAAGAGGCGACACTTTACTTTCATGAGTCCCCTCATTGCCCAGAAATCTTTCTTCCATTTTCCAATGATTCAGATCATCTTAGCATAGGTGTAAGATCTTCAAGGAGTGTGTCTTTGGGGTATGACGATCAATCAAATCTTCCTAACTCATCAGAGTTAACTTCTATTCAATTTGGATTGAATCAATCATTGGATATTGATCTTCTTCTTGAATCTCAAACAGTCAAAGTTTTATTAGATCAATGTTAATCTTTTCTTCTTCATTTTCAAAGCTTTCTTCTTTCATTGTAGAATATCTTCTTCAATGCCAATCTTCCTCAATTGTGTGAAGCTTTACAATGCTTCCAATCTGATTTGTTTTCTTTAATAGCAATTCTTCATTCTTCATTAAAGATCACTTTACTGAGACAATTGCAGACTTGATGAAATCTTTTCACACATCTAATCTTCATTGATCTTTTATATTGTAGAAGAATTCTTCACTTGGATTCCATGTAGAGATCAGATATTCGTTGTGAGCCATCTTCTCAGCAACTTCAATCACATGTCTTGAATTGGTCTTTAGCATACCAGATGAAATCATCTCTTGAGCATTTTCCAAACCCTTCAACAAACAATTCATCTTTAACTGAGTATTGCACCTCCTCAACTGATCTTTGCATATTCTGATGAAGTCTTCAATCTGGTGCAAATCAATCTTCATCGAAACTATGCATACTTGAAAAAAACTTTAATTGAACACCTTCAATCTCTTCGAATGTAAGACATTTTCTTGAAGTAGTGATAGGCATCATTTTTCAGTTTGGTTCATTGCATAGCTCTTTGAATTCATTGCTTGCTTCTTGAACTTGTTGTGCATTTCTCTTGACATATATTAGACTTAAGATTCAACTTTAAGTCTAAGCTATGAACTTTGTTAATCTGCACACTAAGTAGATTCATTAGTAACATAACACAAGGTTTAGTTATCATCAAAATCAACATGGGAATTAACCTTGAGTCAATAAAGATCAACCTTGACTTAACACGTTATATAGCATGGCTTAGTCGGTATCTAATCTTTTATCGTGGGTAAATTCTAGCACCAACTTTGCATATTTGGATAATCATTCCCTGTGATTCAACTTTAGTCTTATCGGATTTTATTTACTGCTTCGCCGCACCTGCACTTGGATGTTAATAGATTGCCACATCTTGGGCGTAGTCAATTTCGATGCAACATGTTGGTTAACCAATTCTCCCGCAGTTCTAGTGCCTTGGCGTGGTCTTTCTAAAAGAGCATTAGGTTTTTTTGTAATTTGAACAAAGACTTTCTAGAAATTTGAACCCAAAGGTTCGCCATCCAATTCTGCCAATAGGTCCATACTAATAAAAATTCCCTCTGCCAACTCGAGTTTTGGAAGCTCCACACTAAGCAAACTTACTTTTATAACATCCTACAATCATAAGTACAAATTTGAATAAGTTGTCTAAAATAAATTAAACTTTAAATATTAAAAGTGTCCTAAATTTGGAATAAATGCTATAACCCCCAATCCGGGATTTCGACGACCGTGCCATTTATCCCTATACGCCAGTCGTGCTTAAAACCTTGTTGCGTGTCAAGTTTCACAGAGTTCCAATGCCGTTCGGGAATTTTGAACTGTAAAATCCCGAAACTTGAAAATTAAATCTCAAGTGTCCTAAATTTAGAAAAAATACTCTCTAACTCCCAAACCTAGACTTTGATGACCATGCCGTTTGTCCCTATAAGTTAACTGTGTTATGTGCCAAGTTTCAAAGAGTTTCGATGCCGTTTGGAAATTTTGAGCCGTAAAACCCCAAAACTTGAAAGTTAAAAACTCAAGTTTCTTAAATTTGGAAAAAAATTGCTATAACTCCTAAACCGGGACTTCGACGACCATGTCGTTTGTCCCAACACATCAACTGTGCCTAAACTGTACTGTGTGCAAAGTTTCACGGAGTTCTGATGCCATTCGAAAATTTTAAGGTCAAAACCCCAAAACTTGAAAGTTAAAACTAAAGTGTGCTAAGTTTAGAAAAAAATGCTCTAACTCCCAAACCAGGACTCTGACGATCGTGCCGTTTGTCCGTACATGTCAACCGTGCTTAAAACCTTGCTGCATGCCAAGTTTTAAGGAGTTCTGATGCCGTTTGGAAATTTTGAGCTGCAAAACCCGAAACTTCAAAATTAAAGCTCAAGTATCCTAAATTTAGAAAAATTACTCTAACTCTCCAAGCGGGACTCCAACGGCCATGTCGTTTGTCCTTACACGACAACCGTGCCTAAACCGTGCTGTGTGCCAAGTTTCACAGAGTTCCGATGCCGTTTGGAGATTTTGAGCGGCAAAACCCCAAAACTTGAAAGTTAAAACTCAAGTTTCCTAAATTTCACAAAAATTGCTATAACTCCTAAACCGGGACTCCAATGACCATTTTGTTTGTCCTTACACATTAACTGTGCCTAAACTGTATTGCATGCCAAGTTTCACGGCGTTTCGATGCCATTCGGGAATTTTGAGCCACAAAACCCCCAACACTTGAAAGTTAAAACTTAAGTGTCCTACATTTAAAAAAAATGCTCTAACTCCCAAACCGGGACTGTGACGACTATGTCGTTTGTCCCTACACATCAACCATGTCTAAAACCTTGCTACATGCCAAGTTTCACAGAGTTCCAATATCATTTGGGAATTTTGAGATGCAAAACCCCGAAACTTGAAAATTAAAGCTCAAGTGTCCTAAATTTAGAAAACAAATGCTCTAACTACCAAACCGGGACTTCGACAATCGTGCCATTTGTCCCTACATGTCAACCGTGCCTAAAACCTTGTTGCGTGCTAAGTTTCATGGAGTTCTAATGCCGTTTTGAGCTGCAAAACCCCAAAACTTGAAAATTATAGCCCAAGTGTCCCAAATTTAGAAAAAAAAACTCTAACTCCCAAACCGAGACTCTGATGACCATGCTGTTTGTCCTTACACGTCAACCGTGCCTAAATCGTGTTGTGTACAAAGTTTCATAGAGTTTCGATGCCGTTTGGAAATTTTGAGCCCAAAACCCCAAAACTTGAAAGTTAAAACTCAAGTTTTCTAACTTTGGAAAACAATTCTATAACTCCTAAACCGGGAGTCTGACGACCGTGTCATTCATCTTTACACGTCAACCATACCTAAACTATACTACATGCCATGTTTCACGGAGTTTTGATGCCATTCGGGAATTTTAAGCCGCAAAATCCCGAAACTTGAAAGTTAAAACTTATATGTCCTAAATTTAGAAAAAATGCTCTAACTCCCAAACTGGGACTCCAACGACCGTGTCATTTGTCCCTACATGTCAAGTGTGCCTAAACTGTGCTGCATGCGATGTTTCACAGAGTTCCGATACCACTCGGGAACTTTGAGCAGCAAAACCCTGAAACTTGAAAGTTAAAACTTAAGTGTCCTAAATTTAGAAAAAAATGCTCAAACTCCCACACCAGGATACCAATGACTGTACCATTTATCCCTACACATAACCTGTGCCTATATCGTGTTGTGTGCCAAGTTTCACAGAGTTCATATGGTGTTCAGAAATTTTGAGAAGCAAAAACCCAAAACTTGAAAGTTAAAACTTAAGTGTCCTAAATTTATAAAAAAAATGCTCTAACTCCTAAATCGGGACTCTGACGACTGTGCCGTTTGTCCCTATACGTCAATCGTGCCTAAAACCTTGCTGCGTGCCAATTTTCACAGAGTTTCGATGCCGTTTGGAAATTTTGAGCTACAAAATCCTAAAATTTAAAAATTAAAGCTCAAGTGTCCTAAATTTAGAAAAAAATGTTGTAACTCCTAAACCGAGACTCTAACGACCATGTTGTTTTCCCCTACACGTTAATCATGCCTAAACCGTAATGCCTGCCAACTTTCACAGAGTTCAAATGCCGTTTGGAGATTTTGAGCCGCAAAACCCCAAAACTTGAAAGTTAGAATTCAAGTTTCCTAAATTTGGAAAAAATTGCTATAACTCCTACACCGGGACTCCGACGATTGTGTTGTTTGTCCTTACATGTCAACCATGCCTAAACTGTGCTGCGTGCCAAGTTTCATGGAGTTCTAATGCCATTTGGAAATTTTGAGCCACAAAACTCCGAAACTTAAAAGTTAAAACTTAAGTGTCCTAAATTTAGAAAAAAAATGCTCTAACTCCCAAACCAGGACTCCGATGACAATGCTGTTTATCCTTACACATCAACCGTGCCTAAAACCTTGATGTGTGCAAAGTTTCACGAAGTTTCGATGCCGCTCAGGAATTTTGAGTTGCAACACCCCGAAACTTGAAAATTAAAGCTTTAGTGTCCTAAATTTGGAAGAAATGCTCTAACTCCCAAACTAAAACCCTGACGACAGTGCCGTTTGTCCCTACACGTCAACCGTGCCTAAATCATGTTGTGTGCCAACTTTCACAGAGTTCTAATGCTGTTTGGGGATTTTGAGCCACAAAACCATAAAACTTGAAAGTCAAAACTCAAGTTTCCTAAATTTGGAAAAAAAATTGCTATAACTCCTAAACTGAAACTCTGACGACCATTTCTCGTTTGTCCCCACATGTCAACCACACCTAAACTGTGTTGTATGCCAAGTTTCATGGAGTTCTGATGCCATTCGGGAATTTTGAGCCACAAAAAACTTGAAAGTTAAAATTTACGTGTCCTAAATTTGGAAAAATGTTCTAACTCCCAAACCGAGACTCCGACGACTGTGCCGTTTGTCCCTTCACGTCAACCGTGCCTAAAACCTTGTTACGTGTCAAGTTTCACAGAGTTCTGATGCTGTTCGGGAATTTTGAGCTGCAAAACCTCGAAACTTGAAAATTAAAGCTCAAGTGTCCAAAATTTAGAAAAAAAAGTTCTAATTTCCAAATCGGGACTCCGACAACTGTGCCGTTTGTTCCTCCATGTCAACGGTGCCTAAAACCTTGCCACGTGCAATGTTTCATAGAGTTTCAATGCCATTCGGGAATTTTGAGCTGCAAAACCCCGAGGCTTGAAAATTAAAGCTCAAGTGTCCTAAATTTAGAAAAAATGCTCTAACTCTCAAATCGAAACTCCGAAAACCATCATGTTTGTCCTTACACGTCAACCGTGCCTAAACCGAGTTGTGTGCTAAGTTTTATAGAGTTCCGATGTTGTTTGAAAATTTTGAACAACAAAACCCCAAAACTTGAAAGTTAAAACTCAAGTTTCGTAAATTTGGTAAAAATTGCTATAACTCCGTAACCCAGACTCCGATGACCACATCACTTGTCCTTACACATCAACCATGCTAAAATTATACTGCGTGCCAAGTTTCACGGAGTTCCGATGCCATTCGGAAATTTTGAGCCGTAAAACCTCGAAACTTGAAAGTTAAAACTTATATGTCCTAAATTTAGAAAAAATGCTCTAACTCTCAAACTGGGACTCCGACGACCATGTTGTTTGTCCCTACACGTCAACCGTGCCTAAACTGTGTTGCGTGTGAAGTTTCAAGGAGTCCTGATGCCATTCGAGAATTTTGAACCGCAAAACCCTGAAACTTGGAAGTCAAAACTTAAGTGTCCTAAATTTAGAAAAAAAAATGGTCTAACTCTCAAACTGAGACTCTAAAGACCATACCATTTGTCCCTACACATCAACCATGACTAGACTGTGTTACGTGCCAAGTTTCACGGAGTTCCAAAGGCGTTCAGAGGTTTTGAGATGCAAAACCCCGAAACTTGAAAGTTAAAACTTAAATGTCCTAAATTTAGAAAAAATGCTCAAACTCTCAAACCGGGAGTCTGACGGCTATGCTGTTTGTCCCTACACATCAAAGGTGCCTAAAACCTTGCTGCATGTGAAGTTTCACAGAGTTCCAATGTCGTTCAGGAATTTTGAGCGGCAAAACCCCGAAACTTGAAAATTAATGCTTAAGTGTCCTTAATTTAGAAAAAAGACTCTAACTCCCAAACTGAGACTCCGTCGACCATGTCAGTTGTCTCAACACGTCAACCGTGCCTAAACCGTGCTGTATGCCAAGTTTCATAGAGTTCCGACGCCATTTGGAGATTTTGAGCCGCAAAACCCCAAAACTTGAAAGTTAAAACTCAAGTTTCCTAAATTTGGAAAAAATTGCTATAACTCCTAAACCAAAACTCTGACGATCGTGTCGTTTGTCCTTACACATCAACCATGCCTAAATTGTGCTGCGTGCCTACTTTCACAAAGTTCTAAAGCCATTCGGGAATTTTGAGCCATAAAAAACTTGAAAGTTAAAACTCAAGTGTCCTAAATTTAGAAAAAATCCTCTAACTCCCAAACCAGGACT
Source organism: Euryodendron excelsum (assembly GCA_033060915.1). NCBI lineage: Eukaryota > Viridiplantae > Streptophyta > Magnoliopsida > Ericales > Pentaphylacaceae > Euryodendron > Euryodendron excelsum. The sequence continues at coordinate 14,649,722 of CM065380.1, read as the reverse complement.
CTAACGACCGTTTCATTTGTCCCTACATGTCAACCATGGCTAAAACCTTATTGCATGCCAAGTTTCATGGAGTTTCGATGTCGTTCGGGAATTTTGAGCAACAAAACCTCGTAACTTGAAAATTAAAGTTCAAGTGTCCTAAATTTAGAAAAAAATTCTCTAACTCCCAAACTGAGACTTCAATGACCTTGTCGTTTGTCCTTACATATCAACAGTGCCTAAAACCTTGCTGCATGCCAAGTTTTACAAAGTTTCGATGCCGTTCGGAAATTTTGAGCTGCAAGACCCCAAAAATTGAAAATTAAAGCTCAAGTGTCCTAAATTTAGAAAAAAATGCTCTAACTCCCAAACCGAGACTCCAACGACCGTGCCTTTTTTTCCTACACGTTAATCGTGCCTAAATCGTGTTGTGTGCCAAGTTTCACAAAGGTCCAATGCCGTTTGGGGATTTTGAGCCACAAAATCCCCAAACTTGAAAGTTAAAACTCAAGTTTCCTAAATTTGAAAAAAAATTGCTATAACTCCTAAACCGAGACTTCGATGACCGTGTCGTTTGTCCTTACACGTCAACCATGCCTAAACTATGCTGCGTGCCAAGTTTCACAGAGTTCTGATGCCGTTCGAGAATTTTGACCCACAAAACTCCCGAAACTTGAAAGTTAAAACTTAAGTGTCCTAAATTTATAAAAAAAATGTTCTAACTCTCAAACCAGGACTCCGACAACTGTACCATTTGTCCCTAAAAGTCAAACATGCATAAATCGTGTTGCATGCCAAGTTTCACAGAGTTCCAATGGCGTTCAGGAATTTTGAGATGCAAAATGCCGAAACTTGAAAGTTAAAACTTAAGTGCCCTAAATTTAACAAAAATGCTCTAACTCTCAAACCTGGACTCTGACGATTATGCCGTTTGTTCCTACACGTCAATTGTGACTAAACCATACTGCATGCCAAGTTTCACAGAGTTTTTGATGCCGTTCGAAAATTTTGAGCCGCAAAATTCCGAAACTTGAAAGTTAAAAGTTAAGTGTCCTAAATTTAGAAAAAATGCTCTAACTCCCAAACCGGGACTCCGACGACTGTGCCATTTGTCCCTACATGTCAATCGTGTCTAAACCGTACTGCATACCAAGTTTCATAGAGTTTCAATGCCGTTCGAGAGTTTTGATCCTCAAAACCCGAACCTTGAAAGTTCAAACTTAAGTGTCCTAAATTTATAAAAAATGCTCTAACTCCCAAACTAGGACTTTGACGACTGTGCCGTTTGTCCCGACACGTCAACTATGCCTAAACCGTACTGTATGCCAAGTGTCACAAAGTTCTGATGTTGTTCAGGGGTTTGGAGCTGCAAAACCCCAAAATGTGAAACTTAAAACTCAAGTGTCCTAAATTTGGAAAAAAATGCTCGAACTACCAAATTAGGACTCCGACGACTGTGTCGTTTATCCCTACACATCAACTGTACCTAAACTGTGCTGCGTGCTAAGTTTCACGAATTTCCAATGCCGTTCGGGAATTTTGAGCTGCAAAACTCCAAAACTTGAAAATTAAAATTGTAAGTGTCCTAAACTTGTAAAAAATACTTTAAGTCCCAAGGACAGAGACTAGCAGCTCCTAATATATACTTTTCTAGTTTTCATTAGGTTCACAAGGACATAGACTAGTAGCTCCCAATATACAACATATGGAACCTCGTGTGTGATCTTATAACCTTGTCTCAGTGATCTTACAAGCCAAAAGGATGTCAGCTGATTGCTATAGTTTTTCTAAGGTAAAAGTGAAAGTAATTGCATCCATCACAAAATCGATTTTATTTAGTCAAGTGATCAGAGGCATTAAGAGAAGAATGTGTATAAATTTTCGTATATATATGCGTGTGTGCCTGTATTTGTTGATACTTTAATGTTTCCTACGAGGATTACCAAATCAATCACAAACTTCAAATATTATGGGTGTTTACATGAATTTCAACAATGACGGTCATGTTATTTTTGTTACCCCTCTCTTCTTCTCTACAAGCACATGAAGAAAAAAATAGAAAGTAGTAGATTGTCGCGTCCAGATTTTTTGCACTCGAAGAATCCACACACAAGCGGAAAAAATATTGTACTCTCTCATTAGATCTCATCCTCCAAGAAGAATGAGTGCGACTAGATTTGAATAAAGGGCTTTTGGAAAACAATTCGGAGTCGCCACCTAACTTGATTAAGGTGAGTTAGGTCACCTGAAAACTAAGCACAATCCGAAGACTACACTTAGGGTTTTTGAAAATGATTTTGAAAATAGCTCCTCAAGAGAGGGTTTTTAAGAAAATCGGTTGTTCAGTAATCTTTAGAAAATATTTAAGCCTTTTTTTTAAAATAACTCCATTTTTGGTCTTTCGAAAACAGTGATTCTAGGTTTGGAGGTTGGTTACGTGTATGGAAGATGCACTAAGCCATCACCCTATCCCGCCCTTGCGAAACCTACATGTCTATTCACCCTAGATTTAACTAATAAAGCCTTCGATTAATCTATGTCCAAAACTATCCACTTTGAAAAAAATTTTTAGAAAGAAATTGATATGATGCATGATATGCAAGTGCAAGAAAAAATAGTTTGGAAATAGATTTGAAAAGAACTTGATTTGATTTAAAAAAAATTTGAAAAGATAGATTTGAAATTGGAAAGTTTTAAAATTTGAAAATAGAGATTTGAAAATAGATTTTTGGAATTGGAAACTTGAAATAGATTATGGAATTGGAGATTTGAAAAAGGTTATGACCGCACTCGTGAGAGTTGCCTACGTATTCTTTTTGAGGAATCAGGTCAGTCGTAGTTCGAACAAGAGTCCGATTGAAAATAGAAGGTTTTGATTGGAAAAAGGAACTGAGTTGGAATTCGAATTGAAAGATTATAAAATCAGGATTTAACTTAGACCTAGAATTGAACTTGAAAGAGGATTTCACCCTTGGAAGAGAACTTGGACTAGATTTGGAAAGATAGAGTTTTGGGAAACCTAGACTTAGGAAAGATGAAACTTAGGAAAGAGTTGAGATTAAGAAATATTTGACTCGAATGCTGGACTTGGAAGATTTAGAGAAAAATTGGATTTAGGAAAGGTTCGAATTATGAAAGTTTTCGAAATAGGAAAGTTTCATTTTAAGAAAGTATTGAAATTAAAAAGTTTTGAATTTGGAATGTTTCAAAATAGGGAAGTTTTAAAAGTAAGAAAGTTTTGAATTTAGAAAGTTTTAGATTTGGAAAGATTTGAAGTTTAGGAAAATTTAGAATTTAGAAATTGTTTGAGTTTTAGAAATTCTTGAAGTTAGTAAAGGTTTGAGTTTAGGAAAGATTTGAAAACTTAGATTTGAAAAGTTTACATTTGGAAAGGTGTAGAATTAGGAAAGGTTGGAATTAGGAGAGATTTGGAAGTTTAAAGTTTAAGGAAAGATTTAAATGTTTAAGTTTTGGAAACTTAAGGTTTAGGAAAGTATGAAATTAGGAAGGAGTGGATTAGGAAAGGTTTAGACTAGGAAGGAATGAGATTCCTATTTCCTAAAACAAGGGATTGGATTTTGTTTCTAAAAGAGGTGTTTTGATTTCGTTTCCAAAAACAGAGGATTGTATCTAGTTCCCTAAATGAGGAGATTGGATTTGGTTTCCTAAAGGGAAGATTGGATTTGGCATGCATTTGAAAGGTGAAGTTTTAGAAACCCTAGATTTGGAAGACTATAGTTTTAATGTAGAAAATAGATTTTGGAAACCTAAAATTTTAAGGCAAGATTGAAAATCATGTTTTAAGAAAGGAAATTAGGGTTTCCTCATCGTTGGCCCTAAGGTTTAACTTGGACTTTAAGAAAGGAGATTTTGGAAAGTGAGCTTTTAGAAAGGGAGATTTTTGGAAGGCAATCCTAGAGAGGATTTTTAGAAAGTGAATTTTGAAAAGAAAGTTTTTTCGAAAGGAATTTTGGAAAGTAAAACTTTGAGAGAGTTTTTGGAAAGAGAGGTTTTGGAAGGAGATCTTAAAAAAGAGTTTTTGGAAAGCGAATTTTGCAAAGAGAGTTTTTGGAAAGGAATTTTTGGAAAGAGTTTTTCTAGGAAGAAGACCTAGGGAGCATTTTTAGAAAGTGAATTTCGAAGAAAGCATTTTGGAAAGAAGTTTTTAGGAAAGTGAGTTTTATGAAGGGAAGTTTTAGAAAACAACTTTGGAAAGGAATTTTGAAAATGAGATTTGAAGAGAATTTTTAGAAAGTATATTGGAAAATAGATTTTTTAGAAAGAGAGATTTGAAAAGAGAGTTTTTAGAAAATATATAAAATATCTCACTTTCTTAAAGCGATTCTAACCATAAGAAGGCTAGAAACACTTTAGGAGAGTGGTTTTGAAAACAACAAGATTTGAAAATATGGACCATATTGGTCATTTTAAATGTAACACTTTCCTAAAGCAACCCTAACCATGAAAAGGCTAGAATCACCTTAGGATTGTGATTTTGAAAACAAGTTTTGAAAAAGAAGATTTTAACACAAACTTTGAAAACGATTTTAATGCAAGTTTTGAAAACAAGTTTGAAAACGGATTTTGGAGGAATGCAAGATCATGATAGGCACAATGCAAGATGGGGTCGTGAACATACAAGGTTAAGGCTTCACCACATAATCAAGGGGGCTGAACCCACATAATCAAGGGGGCCGAACCCACGTGGTCTCCAATTAGACTAAAAGAAAACTCCTGACACAGTGACTCTCAATAGCCTAATCCTACACATAAACCGAGAAGTCCCTTGTTTCAAGCATGCAAGAAAAAGGGGGAAGAAGATGGGGGATTAAAATAAAAGAACACCCAAGTGGGTTCGGAGGGAGAAGAGAGAGGGGGAAGATACGTAAACTTAAATAGAGAGCCTACCTTGAGTCTTAATCTTTGTAGCACTTCAAGTCTTCAATGGAGGCTTTGGAGGCTAGTGTATGAGCGTATAAGAGTGTATGGGAGTAAATGAGAGCTAGGGTTTGTATATGGGAGCTAGGGTTTGGAAAACCTAAAGAAAACTAGGGTTTAGGGAGACTACGAGCTCTGTATATCAAAAAGTAAAGTCTTTAGACTAAGTTTGTGGACCTTTTTCATGCTGGAAGAGGCTCTGTATTTATAGAGAGAAGAATAACCTAGCGCTTGTTGCAGTGGTGCCAAGCCAAAGAACACATTGGCGCCACTAGGAGTGGCGCCAGCCACTTAGGAAAGCTTTTAAGTCGGCAAGCAACGTATCTTCAGAACGTTTGGGCGCCTGTACTAGTGACTACCATGCAATTTTTAGCCTAATTTCACTATGAATGGCTCCAGGAGGTCCGGGAATGATTCGAAGTGGCTAGGAATAATCCGGAAGGCCGAAAAGGTACAGGAACCCTTAGAATAGGGTCCCAGGGGTAACGGACTTGAAGAATGATATCAAGATATGTTGGAAAGGTTTACCAGGTTATTAGGGACAAAACGATCAACCGGGCTAAAAAGCTACTAGGACGAACTCAGAATGTCCCAAAAGAAGACTTGAGGTTTGGAAACATTATTTAGAATATCCCAAGAGGTTACCGATTTGATACCCAGAGCCGGTATAGTCGAAAAAGGCGACCGGCCTACCAGGGGCAAAACAGTCATTTTGCATTGGATTTGCCGAAATTGACTCAAAATGATCCAGAGAGATAATTAAAGGTTAGAAATACTACAAAAAGCATTCTTGGGAGGTTACCGATTTGATATCCAAGCCGGTGTGATTCCCGGGGCGTTCGGATGCCTAAGGGCAAAATGGTCATCTTGACCGAAAAGTCTTGAAATTGGCCTAAAACTGACTAGAAGGCACCTAATCATGCCGGATGCCTTTAAGACAATCTTAGAAAGGTGGACTTACCATTCTAAGAACTTAGGTACTTTCTTAAGAAATGTGTTGAAAATGGCCCTGGAGCAGTTTGGTCATTTTTCACCGAAGTAGGCTAGCAGGCACCGGTGTTGACCTGGGTTTTGAGTGTTTTCGTCACTCTGACGGCGGTCCCGTGATACAGGGGTTTGTTAGCAATTCCCTACATCGACCTGTTTACGAGTGCTTCCGCTACTCTAACGGTTCGTGATCATTCCTGAGACCGCCCAATCTCGGGAAGCTACTAAATGGACTTAGCGTTTGAGGAATCAAATTTCTCGAAAGGCATGCCAAAACAGACATTTCTACATTGGCGGGCTAGCAGGTGCCAAAGGTGGACCGTTCTACCATCTCGGGGACTTAGGGTCTCATCTCGGTCGACGGGTTTAAAGGGACTTACCGTTCTAAAAAGTTCACTCGAAAACGTACCAGATTGGAGGCTCTTACCACCTTGAGGAATCAACTTTCTCGAAAGGTGTGCCGAATTTAATTAAAATTGGAATTAGAAATGGAATTGGAAAGGGGACTTACCGTCTTCAGAAAGACGTGCCTATTGGAATTGGACCGAACAATGCCCCCAAGGACATTTTGGTAATTTTTTCTCTATTTGGGCCCAAAGGGCCTGCAAAGCGATTGATTGACTGGATTAGACTGAGAAAATTGATTTAGATTGGAATACGTCCATATTGACTTGAATACAAGTCTGGACGGACTAGAGACTGCTGAGCGGGCAAAAATAGGGTACTTACATAGATGAGCATACCACGGTTGATTGAAGAAATCTGACCGACTATTTTTTCATCACTATCACTTGCTTCCCCTCCACAAGCTTTAGATCCCTGCTTTGAGATTCAATTAAATCATTAATGAATTGGACTGGCGATTGACTAAAGCCAAAAAGAAGGCTCGTCTCCTACGGTGCTCGTGGATTTTCCTTATAGAAAGACGACACAAAGCAGGAAAATGTGATTTTTTGAAAAATAAAATGGGACTAGACAAAAGTTTATAAACAAGATCAATAAATCTAAAAAGTGATCGTTTGGGGAATTTGTGTGCATAGAATTTTTCCAAAGGAGAAGATGGTGCGTGTTGTGTGTGTGTCTCTGAGAGAGAGAGAGAGAGAGAGAAAGAGAGAGAGAGAGAGAGAGAGAGAGAGAGAGAGAGAGTACATTAAAGCGCAGCAAGTTGTGTCAGTTTTTTTGCCCGTTGCACATTGTCATCACAAATACCAAGTTGTGTCATTTTTTTTGCCATGGTCTTCCTATCATTGCAAAAAATGTCTTCTGCGACGGCAAAAGAGCAGTCGTAAAAACTTCCGAGGCAAAAGGTCCATTTTTTAGTAGTGGGGAGTGGTATTGGTTGAAAACTTGAATACCCTACAGCAAAAAAATTGCTCAAACATTCTAGTGAGAGCAATTGCCTAGCATATGGGTAAACTATGGGTACAGTAGAGAGTGTGTGTAAACCCAAGGGATTAACCTGATAGTCAAGACTTGAGACTTGAGGGCTGCTCCCTCTAAGATCTCAGATTCAAAATCTTCTAGGTGCTATCAATTTTTTCAGGCCACCCTAAAGTCTTTAGCCTAGTAATTACATACTTTGTGTGGGACAGGGGGACTATATAGACCCCAAGATTAATCAAGATGCATGTAAATTGGTTCGGACACCCGATTAGCAAAAAAAGAAGAGGAAGAAGAAGAAGCAGAGAGAGAGTGTATGTTTGTTAGATAGATTGAACAGAAGGAGATTACCCCTCTTTATGTTGGCCCTTGTTTGAGGATATCTCCTTTTAACTTCTTTGATTTTCTTCTAGCCAGAGTTCGTAGTGTCTAAAGCCTAAGTTAGCCTGGCCTCAAGCCAACCTACAGAAGGAAGAAACCCTATTGACCCCACCGTATGCCGGGCAAAATGAAAAGAACAAAAGTGGCTATTTAGGGCCCTAAGTAGATACATTTTGTAAGGCCGGGCTTGCATTATATAATAACAACTCAAATATGAGCCCAATATCGTAAGACTGCCATTTAGCCCAAAAAAATGTCTAACAAAAATATTTCTCTCACATTTTAGAATAAGAAAAATAGTTATTTTACTGGTCTAGATGCATCTTTTTTTTTCAAATTTAAGATTAGGAGTTCAAATCTCATGAATAGTTCTTTCACAAAATTAATTATACACATTTTAGTATTACATGACAAAAATGTAAATAATATAGAATTCAAATATTTAAAGGGTAAATTACACAAACCTCCCCTTAACATTTGTGAAAATATAAAGACTTCCCTCAACCATTTTAAATTTACAGTAACCTCCCTTACTTTTGAATTTCATTAACAAATTTTTCCCTCCATTAGTCAACCGTTAGTTGACCAAACAAAAAAACTGATGCAAGTCTAATAATTTATTTTAATGACTATTTTGCCCTTCCTAAATCTCACCATTTGTTCTTCTTCATTAGCAGTGTTGCCCTAGAACCCACCCTCCACAGCTACCCTCCACCCTCCCACTTCCACCAATTAATCATCTAATTTTCATAAAGTAATAGAATCTAACACACCACCATTTGAACACCGGTATTTTTTCCAACCATTACCACCACCAGTGTTTTTCTTCACCACCACCAACAACACCATTTGAACAACCAAGCGTTTTCCATCAACTTTCCGAATCAAACCCATAACGAAATGAATATGTGTAATAGTGAGAAGAGAGAGAGAGAGAGAGAGAGAGAGAGAGAGAGAGAGAGGGTTGGACCACCATCACCAGTGCGTTGTCTGGCAGCAACCCGATCACCTTCAGTATGTCTGAAAACCTCAATTCATAAACCTGAACCTACATTCCAAAAGAAATGAACCCAACGAGTGCGTTATCTGGCAGCAACCCAGTCACCTTACAAAAGGGACAGATCCAGATGAAGGTCGTGAAGTCGATGCGACAGAGGGATTGAGGATGGCAGTGCAAGTCTTACAGTGAAGGGGCGCATAGGGAACCATAGGGATGTTCGGGTGGGAACGGATCGGGGAAATTAAGGCCTCGATTAGGATCACGCACTTGCTGGCTTTCACCTTGGTGCGAGGTCAAACGTTCCAGGTCATGCGAACTCCGTCAATACCCTCCGAATTTGTTTGTGCCATCTCCGACATCTTAGGCGGTGGTTCAACATCAAAGGTTGCGATTTGGGAAAGATGGGTGAGAGATTGCTAGGCAAAGATAGAAGGGGTGGAGGAGGGCTGGTGGTATAGCTTGGTGGTGAAAGGTGGGGTTTGTTCTTTGTGTTGCAATAAATGGAGAAGAAGAAGAAGAAGAAGAAGAGAGAGAGAGAGAGAGAGAGAAGAGAGAGAGAGAGAGAGAGAAATATAAAAAATATAAAAAATTATTTTTGTTATTTGAAAGAAATAATTTTATGCAAATAAAATTTAAATGTTAGGATAATAAGGTAATTTTAATACTTCCGTTAATGTCCGTCTCCTTTACAGTTCTGACAAGGGAGGTCATTGTAATACTGAAATGTTATAGAGGGTCTCTGTATTTTCGTAAATGTTGAGAGGAGGTCAATGTAATTTACCCATATTTAAATATGTATAGATAGATAACTCTCGAGCTGGAACAGGCTTCAAATGCTTATTTAAAGCCCAACCAGTAATATAATTGGGCCTAGAAAAATTTTCAAACTGATTCTACAAGTTTATATGCATTCCAATTACAATTTATGGATAGCCCACTCATAGTGTCTAGATAATCTGTCTCTAGTTTAGGGGCGTTTGGTAACACTTTAAGGTTTTAATTTTCATTTTGTAGTAATATTGTCAATTTGCTTAGTACTGTTTTCGTTTTCTGAAAAAAAAAAAAAAAATTATATCATGTTTGTAACCCAAAAAAATATATATTTATCATAAAATTATAAATATAAATATAAACTAACAAAGTAACTGTATACGTGTATATATATACATTTTTTTATCAGCAACTTTATGTATATATCACCAAAGCAAAATCAAGAACCTTCAAGGAAGCTTCCTTCTTTGTCTGCATCGTTCCCTCTCCCAACAATTGAAAATTAAATATTCCATATTACAAGCAGCTGGGCTCCCCCTCAACGATGACAATCTTTGTCCTCTACTATGTGGGCCTTCTACATTGTTTTAATACATTTCTTTGTTTTGCTGTTGTTTTTCTTTTTCGTTGGTGATGGTATTGTTTTGCTTTGCAAAGGTTAGTGGTTTAGGAAAACAAACCACATATCTGGTAATTAAGTGCACAAAACACAGCAACAACACCCAAAAATAAAAAAATTCAGAACCTGGTGTAATCTCTGAAGACTTGAAAACAAAAGCTTATTTTTCACTTTAGATATCTCAAATGAATCTTTAGAGAGAATCTGTAATCCTATGTGAGATGAATATCGAAGAATCTTTGAGAAATGTCACATTCTTAGCATTTTGGTGGTCTCTTGTTTATTATTTTCCTCTCCTATCAAAGATTTAGGGCGACATTAGGAGGCTCAAATCAGCAAATGATGCGTCGGCCTAACCCGGTCCATGTGCACAAGAATTAGAAAATGAAAAGATATTAATCTCCATCTACTTTCTCTTTTACTTTTGCTGTTAAATTGTCGTTCTCTATTAAAGAAAAAAAATCAAGTAAACTGCGATAAAATTGCAGTTACATTAGTTAATTATGTAATGGATTTGAGTGGGTAAGCACTCAGCCAATACGTACTAATTATAATTAACAACATTTTATTAGGACCACACCACGTTTGGCTGAAGTCACTGCTTGCACACTCAAATGACTTTTTTGTTTTCCCTTTTTTGAACATCCCTACCACTAATCCATCACCATTCTTTCTTATGTTTTAAACAGCAACTACCACTAAAATTTATTCAAAGGTGCCTCATTAATTAGGCTGCAATGTTTAATTATTTGCAGAAACTGAGAGTTGCTGCTGTGATAAAAGAGATATATAGAAGCAACATATATAGCCACTGGGGATGGTTCCTTTTGTAATCTGCAAGTCATATTTGAGAAGGGAAGAACTTCGGAAGATACCTTCTTTTGATATTATAAAAGATGATTATGAAGGGCATCATACAGCTAATTAAGAGTAGTTATGACAAAACTGTACGTGAAATTATTGCACTGGCTCCATAGTTGACCATTGAAAATTATGAAGTACTAGCACGGGCCATTGGCTGCAAAAAAGAAATGTTTAATTAGACGGATTTTGGTATTAATTAGCAAGCTTTTGACTATGAAATGTTTAATTAAGTGGCTATTGCAATGGAATTATAGTTAGCTTTACCGTCCTAGACCTCCATTAGAGGCGCAAAATCTTTGTATATATGTTCAATTTTTCTCATCGCTAATCTTTGTTAAGCTTCCTAATTTTATTAACAAGTTCGATGAATAAGAGTTCTCTCTCTCTCTCTCTCTCTCTCTCTCTCTCTCTCTCTCTCTCTCTCTCTCTCTCTCTCTGTGCAGGCATGGACACAGCCATTTATTTATGTTTGGTTTGAGTACGTAAACAAAGAGAAATATTAATTCAATAGATTAAGTCATCTAGTAAAAGGAAACACACATACTAGTATAGTACCTTACATGCAACAGCATACAGCTTCACCATGGGAGATGTTTTTAGGCTCTCTCTGCCTCTCAGCAAGAGAGAGTATACAGATACAGACATGGACTATAGTAATGCATGAAATGGTTACAGTGATTCCAAACGCCGCGAGAACTATAACTGAAAGCTGCATATATACAAAGTTAGAGCTTCCTTAGGACTTTATTACATCTATAAACTATTTAGAACAAATAGGAATACGATTAGCCGGTTAATGCTGAGCTGTCTTGGCCGTAGTATGCAAAAAATTGATCGGTTATAGGGGGGAACATCTTACTCTCCTCTTCTTCTATCATCCAAAGCAAGTCCGGACAATAGTTCGAAATCGGAGAAGCCATTGTTGGGCAAGGAAAGTTACATCCCTCCTCACTATAGCCATCATAAACTGGTTTTACTGTCACAGTTTCAGACATAGCAATATCTTTCCATATGTCATCCATGGAGATGGAGTACCCATTTGCCCTCTCTTCTCCTTCTTGATCCTTCTTTCCCTTTGGAGCCAACATCTCGAGACCACCTGTGTCATAGAAGTTTCGCTCCTTCGCCTCCATGAGAGGCATCAAATCCACTGGAAGATTGTTTTTAGAAATCGATGAAGATGGAGCCAATACACCACCTGTATCATAGAAGCTTCGTTCCTTTGTCTCCACCACTGGAATAGACTCCACCGGAGCAATGCTTGATGCTGAAGAAGAACAGTGGGAGTTTGATAAAGGTGGAGACGTAGCTCGTTTCCTCTCCTGAGCCTTCTTCCTCATGTGAGTCCTCCAATAATTCTTAATCTCATTATCAGTTCGTCCAGGTAACTTGTGAGCAATTCTTGACCATCTGCATATGATTATAGTCATATATCGATATTCTAAAACTAAAATTAATCTAAAAAACAAATTTTCACAAGTATGACAATTTCTTATATGTATGCAATATAGAATATGAAACTATAGTAATATTTTCTAACCTATTTCCCCATTTGGCATGGAGTTCCAGCACGAGTCGCTCTTCGTGGGGCGTCATCTTGCCTCGTTTGAGGCCGGGGTGGAGGTAATTCACCCAGCGCAACCTGCAACTCTTTCCAGTTCTTTTCAAACCTACAACAGAACCACGTGGTTAAACGTAGCTCCATGGAAAAACCATGGCATGCCCTATACAAACGTACCGTTTTTATTTGTCTCCCGCCACCTTCAAACCTGAAACTTTTGCTATGAAGTCCCATCTGCGATCTCCAAACAAGTTCACATAGAAAACCAGCTGAACGTCTTCGTGTTCAGTCCAAGGACCCTTTCGGATTTCCTCTTGCACCATGTTTTTCTCCCCCGGCCGTCTTTTCCTTTCCTTGGTTCTCCTTTTCCTTTACCTTTAGAGAAGGGAATTGTGAGTTTTCAGTGGTACATGGAAACTTAGGTCCATACTACCAGTATTTATATTAGCCATTTTCTATAGTGGTGAAACTATGTGATAATGTTTGTATTATTTTTAGATCATGATCTTGAATCTTAGCCGTCCATGTGGTGCGCGCTTGCTCGTTGTGTGACAGGCACCTTATGCCTATGATGTAAGCCATGATCACCAAGTGATCTAGATAAGCAAATGATATGTTGATGTAACTTTCATAAGTTGCCCTCCATATGTAACAGTGTAATGGAAATCCCAAGTCTACTAAAGACTTCTTCTTGTGCTCCACCTCCCCCTTTAATGTGTTCATTTTCCATGAACTCATATATAGCCAGCCGGACTAATTGCTGGAGACCAATTTTAGTAAATCGCGATCTTTCAATTTTGTTTGAAAATGAGATGGAATTAGACTGGAAAGTATAATTCAATTCCTTCCTTATTAAAGTGGGAAAAGTAAAATCTTTAAAGGAGACAAAAGAAAAAAGAAAAGAAGGATTAGCTCAGGGCTTGCTTGGCTTCATGTGAACAAAAGTTCATGGAAGTTGCTAGATCTTCTTCTCCTTCCATCCAATTTGAGGAAATGGTGGTGGCGGTGGTGGTGGCCCCTCACTTAAGTAAAGGCCATAATATGAAACAGAAGCTAATAAATAAAAGGAAAAAGAAAAAAAAAAAAAGAAAAAAAAAGGAGAAATGGACAAAAGCTTGAAAAGCTGGAAATGGGAGCTAGGGAACTTTGTTGAGTGGTCTTTTCTCTAGAAAAAAATGGGATCAGGGGTAAAATGAGACATAATTCTACATATTTTATTGTCAAAATCTGAGTAAATCAATCACCTTCTTAGATTTTGTGCTTGGTTTTTGCTGTCTCATTAGAAACAGCAAGAGGTTCTAGCTTGGTGTATCTTACTAAATTAGCAGAGCCACCAAACTAGATTCTTTTAAACTTGTCTGCTCAAGTTGATAAAGGCTTCTAAACTTTACAAGCTCCCAAAATACCCATCTTCCTGTTCTTTTGCCCTTATTCTTAAATGAAAGTTTTTAATCTTTTGATCTCCTATTTTGATACCACATCGTTAGTAAGTTCCAAACAAAAAAAACGTTCCGACATGGGTCAAAATTTATAGTATCCATTGAATATTTTGTGGATGAAATTATTCCTAAGCCCCAAGACCGCAAGTTCATTTGCTGTGGTGATAGGATATTTGACTGAAGATTATAGTACTTACTGGCATAGTTATCATAATTGAACCAGTGATTGAACCGGTCAAAGTATTAGTTTAATGGTTTATTAGTTCAACAAGAGTTTAACCGATTTAACCGGTTATATAATAAATAAATAATAAAAATATATTTAAATAAAAATAACAAGTAAAAAAATGATCAATGAGTTAAATGATACTCACTTTTATACAATAACTCCAAACAAATACAAAAAAAAAATACTTATAAGAAAAAGTATAAAATAAATCATTATAAAACAATTCAAGAGGACTTCTTTTTCTCTCCAATTTAATATTTTTAAAATCTAATTCTCAATAGTATTTTTATTTTTAAAAGAAATGACTTAAAACTTTACAATAACGTGCATTATTTACTTTATCTTTTTTCTTCCATGTTTCCCATCTTTATTTTTCCTATTTTTGGTTTTAGTTTGTGGTTTCTGCATTTTAATTACTCTTTTTTAATACATATATCAATAGATCAAATCATAATTTTAAAAGCATGTAAAAAATTTTAAATGAGAAAATAACACAAAGTAAGAAAGAGAGAAATATACATTATTTGTCTCGTCCTTTTTTTTTCGTATCCTCTTCTTTTTTTTCTTTCTCTTTTTCTTTTTTTGGGTTTTATTTTAAAAGTTTTACTTTTTTATTCTATTTTTTATCAAAAGATTAAAAAGACATGTTTATAAAAATAAAAAAAACAAATGGTTTTAAATCATGCTTTATTTGTGCCATTTTGACTTTTTTTTTAAAACTGGTCGGTTCATTGGTTTTTTAAAATATCGGCTGGTCTATCCAATTCAACCTGATTCATCTACATTTTTGATAAATTAATTAAACCGCACTAGTTCAAGATTCGATTTTCGATTCAACCGATTGAACTAGCCGATTTGAATCGGTTCTGATAACTATGCTTACTAGTAGAGTGAGTGTTCTTATCAGTATGATGGAACTCTCAAATGCATAACTAACATTTTCTTGAAAATAAGGTCAGTTCAAGAAAAGAAAAAAAAAAAAGGACAATAAATTGCTCAATTCCATGTTTGTTCAAGGTATCTGTAAGACTAAATGATATATACATATACATAAACACCCACAAACACACACACCTTACCTATATATATATACACATATATATAACTTTTGTCTTCCATAAATTGTGACAGAAAATTGTGTGTTTCAGCACATTAAATAGTTATCCCCCAAAAATTATACCTCCCAGCGGTTGAGCAATAGAAAGCAAATAATAATCATTGACTCCTAAACATTTTGCAATTTATATTGTAGTATGCATATTCCGAGTTACACATCCTTTCGTAGTTTTTGTTAAAAAAATTCCCTTACGAGTCAGTTTTATATTATAGTCATTATCACGGTATGTAAAGAAAGCCGAAGCCTTGTTAAACAAAAATACATCATAAGCATTGTATATTATAAAGAAATAAAAGTGATGTATTAAGTGTTTCATTTGAACTGTTAGACCCAAAAAGAATAAACAATAAATGGAGAATTTTCTATGTTAAAGTGTAATGATCTGTTAAGCACTCAAAACATAGATTTTGTTGATGCTACGAATGTACTGCAACAGAAAAGCTAAAAAATGGAAAGCGATAGGATCAACATATATGGCCCATTTTAGCGAATCTGCAAGAAGAGACCATCGACCTTCATTTTGGCAATTATATATTTGTTTGAAAAGTTTACTTGAGCACTGTATTCCGTGTTCAATCCGTGTTCAAAGTGATCGTGACAGCAAGATTCTAACATCGAATGAATTTTTAAAAAAAAAAAATTAGTGAAAACCCGGAAAACCTTTGAACTCAAGTTTTTTGTATAACAAGTTATCAAAAGAGGCACTCCGAAGCTCAACCGAAGCAAAATCTGACCATTCTGATTAACAAAGAATTTGGGAGCACTTATTATTTATTTTCAATGCTTGGACAGTGCTACGTGTCAGGTTTAATCACTCAACGACGCCATGTCCAAATTTAAACATCGTGAAATGACTTCGCTCAAAACGCGTTTGATGATAATACACGGTGAGTCTAGAGTCGAATACCGCAGGGATCAATTCAATATGATGAATTGACTCACGATTTTACCTTTCAAATGAAACAAGAACCTATGATTTGAAGATTGATTTAATTGAATTAAAGTAAATTGAAATTGATTTAAACTATAGGAAAGAAAATTTTGGATTTAATTAATCCAATCACTTGATTTACTCGGAATCCCAACGAATGTTTTATAACTCAAATCATTGGTTTCTTCTTAAATCTTTGATTTAGGAGATTTAGCCATTAAAACGCAAATTGAATAATAATTAAATCTAGAATTATAATCAAATCAAATTCATAGATTCATACATCAATTTGTGCAATCTCTATATCAAATTGGGATTTGTACATAGATATTACCAAACTTAGTTAAGAATTTAAGTTTTTTCAAATATCTATTGTTTAATTAACAAGATTTGAAAGATTTAAAAGATAAAACAATAAAAACTCAATTATCTCTATTAATATCCCAACATCCTAACATAATTTTCACAATCGTCTCCAATAATTGAATTAGCTACTCATCGACATCAAGAAAACACGAATTGTATTGAAATAAATTGGATTGAATCACAAATATTTGAAAAACAATAAAAAAAAATATGAAACTATTTCTCTAAATTGCTTTAAAAACTGCTAAGGAAACCCTAAAACTCGTAAAAGAAGAAGATCCTTTGAATTAGGGCTAAATTTGCCTTAAATAGGCTAAAAACAAAACAAAGTCTGTGTAGCCCGTTCAAATGCCCTTAGGGGCTGTTCAAACGAGCATCTAACATGCTTTAAATAGACAAAACCAGTATCTAGTCTTTCAAATGAGCTTCAGACCTAATTCAAACGAGTTTCTGGTCGTTCAAACGTGGGCGTTCAAACAGGCTTCTGATGCTCTCAGGTCGTTCGAATGATTTGAGTGTCCGTTCGAACGCCGAATGAACAGAACTGTATAGATCTCGAAAAGTTATATGAAATCGATATATTATGAACCCCGGTAGCGTTTTGGTTTGAGAGATATAGCCTTCCAAAATTTTAACTCTGTGTACTTCAGCGGCTTGTACTCCACCTTTAGTAGTTTGTACTCTGACAGCATCTATTTGAAACTGATTCTAAATTACCTTTCATCCGAAATTATTCAATTTAAGCTTAAAACCTGTACAACACAAAACAAAATTAATTAATATTAAAATCTAATTAAAAAGTTATATACAATCCTAAACTAAGACTAACAAAACACAAATTAAGATTTTGTAATTATACTTTTGAAGGACAATCATAAAACCTTTTAAGTTAAACTATATAAAATTTTACATTTGCCATAATTTTAGTGAGTTCATTTAGCTGATGACTTGTGGTACCTACAAGTACAGCAAACAAAAAAAAAAAAAAAACAGATTTTTTTCTTTCATTTACCAGCTAGAAAGATATTTCTTTTCTTTTCATGGAATAAATACAAATGTTGGAACAAACTTGATATTAGACCTCATCTTATGAACCTCTGTTTTATAATAGAGCAGTGTTATTTACAATCGTAATTGTGAGTCACTCTCCACTAAATATGTGCTATATCAAATGAGTTTCACTAATTGACAGTAAGACCCATTTAATGTGGCACACATACGACTGACTTATGGATAGCACTTCACAATATTTGTTGGACCACCAGTCAGTACATATTGGAAGCTTATATAAATTGCACCTTTTGAATTGACAGCCAAGAGATAGATGATTACGTGAGACTTATTAAACAATAGCACTAGGGACACAATATGATAAGAAGATATTTAAAAAGTGTGAAATGCTATCATCTCAACCCCACCCCCTTTGCTATTTTTAACAACATTATACTTGTGGTGGTGTTGTTATCCCCATATGAAGCACTGTATGAGGCTATGAGCTATACAATTTCTATGCAGTGTAAAAGTAAACCAATTTAAAATGGATGGTGGCTCCTTGCTGTAAGGGCTCTTGGTGGAGAAATTATCGAGGTGACTCTCACACAACGTTAGTACGATAATGTGATGTGTGATGTGATATTTTATTTAAATTATAATATGTATATAATTTTTTACATGGTAAGAATTTAAAATTTGAAATACTATCATACATATAGGGTAATATCTATAATAATTGAAAACGTGTTGTCTCTCTCTACACATGACATTATATGAATAAACCGTCATACCATATAAATATGATGACGTGGTATGACAATCACATTGGATAATTTTCTTTCTTGGTGGTGCATTGTGTTAGACAAAGGCCATGTTTATTTGGAGAATAAGAGGTGAAAGATTGGAGATGTTATCTATAGGGCCAACCTAATCCTATATTTGAAAAAAAAAATGAAGGAGGATTACATCTTTCATGGGCAATGTAATCCCTCAAAATAAAGGATAAGCCATCCCACATGGGAGGTAGAATGTCATATCCATAGGTGGGTGATAAGGCACCAAAAGACCATTTTGCCCACTCCTCACATTTTTATATATTATTACATATATACTAAATGATAGGATATTAATGTTACATAACTATTATATTAATATTTATTTTGTAGTTGTAAATTATTATATTAAAATTACTTATTATATTTTTTATCCTACCTTAATCAAAAATAATATAAGTAATTTTCTATCACATCATGATATTATTTATCACTCTTTATTACTTTTCTAATTTCATAGTATTACTTATCTCTCTTTTCTTATCCTGCAATTAAGCATGGCCAACGAGTAACCAAAGAGAGAGAGAGAGAGAGAGATGAACCAGCAGTATGACGTGGATGCCACCAATTTGTGGTCACCCCACTTAGATTTATCTTCTTCAATATATATATAAATATAGGCAAACGCTATTTTTATAAAAAATTCATACAAAATTTACATACAAAGTGATATGGCAATAGCAATTTTATAATTAAAAGTCATTATAGAGGGTGTTTGTTTTGAAATGAAAATTTTTTATTAAGACACATCATTTTATATAAAAAAAGTTATATAAATTTTTTATTTATATAGCATTACTTATAAATCTATCAAGTGAAGGAGAGAGAGAGAGAGAGAGAGAGTGGTATATTCTGGCACGTATTTTCCACGAGATGGGGCATGACTGAAGTTCTGGGCACAAGAAAGATTATTATCATTTATTTTGTTTGAAAAATGATATATAAATAAAAAATTTATACAAAATAATATGTCTTAATGAGAATTTTTTATTCTAAAACAAACACTTACCATAATAAATTTTAATTATAAAATTGTTACTGTCACATCACTTTGTATGTATATTTTGTATGAATTTTTTATATAAATAACATTTTACATTTTAAGTAGGGTTAGTGGCTTCTAAATATTTCTGGCTGCTTGTTTATGTCTTGGGATCCATCCAGCCCAAGGGACAAATCAACACAAAAGTTTAATAGCTAGATTGCAGTACTCCTTTTAATTGCTGAGGAGCTAGAGGAACAGCAGACCCCAAATAAATTTCCAAGTTTTGCTATTTTTCTCCAGTTTTCTCAGCAGCCAAACAATTTTTTTTTTAATTTCTTGCTTCCCAAGGTGCTATTTTTACATAGCAGCCCATTATGAACGGTTCACATCACTCAGGGGTCCATTGGCTAAATGGCATTCCACATGGCACCAGATAGTAATATTGTCTGCAATTGGCACAGGCAACGCTGTGCCTCCATCATCCCCTATAAGACTATAATAATGCAAATACGGGTAGATGTGATAAGTTATATAGATGATATAATGCGATAAGATTCTATATTTCTGGATGTAAATTGTCACTTTGCTTCTCTCAGTGGAAACGATTGGCGTAGAGAGAGGAGGGCCCATTCCAATATTGATGTTAACATTAAGCAGTGTAACACTAAAAGGTGGTGGTGGAGCAAAGAAAGGGGATTAATTGATCACCTCATGAAATGAAGGAGAGTGACCCCCAGTCTTCTGGGTTAGTGGGAGATGATAATTTATTATGATTGATTGATGGTGGACACAAGATTTTGTTGAGGGAGAGCAAAGGTAAAAAATTTTATTTTTGTAGACTGGAGGACCAATAATCTATATTTTGTTGTAAATACCTAAAAAAAACTTATATCGGTTAAAGAGAATTATGGGGTTTAGGGAGGCCATGGCCCCTACCTGCATTCTCCTGAGTCCGCCAATGCTTCCTCGCCTTAGTGGCCAATAATCAATCATATAATACATGAAGCTTATCAGTTTGTGTGAATGGTGACTCTACACAAGTTTAAAAAAATAGTCAGTTAAAAGTCTGAATACTCTGTAGTCCAAAAGAAAAAAACATAAAAAAAGATTGATCCCATGATAGTCTCTTACGATTTATTAATCTTACTTATGATCAATTATATGGGTTTTAGCTACTTATCATGGGAAGGAGATGATCACCTCTTGATGAGATTTCTACAATATGTATAGTGTAGCACTTGAAAGAAATGCTATGCTCATAGTCTATGCAACACTTCCCTTTTTATCTTCCAGTAGCTAGGGGACAAGTTGAGGTTAGTCAAATGAAGAGAGACCATAGTGATCAAAGATTAGAATGATTAAGAAACTTTGGAGTCCATGTGGGCCACCATCACTTGCATCTGTCGGTGTATATAGCTACACCCTTGTAATAAAAATACAAAACAGGTTCAGAAGTCAATAGGCCGGATTGATTGGTTGTAGTATGTATATGTACCCAAATGAATATTCCAATTGTGAAAAGATTAACATTGAATTTTCAAATCTAGAAGATACTCAATAATCTCATTGACAAGGAAAAGGTTTATTGACAATAACCTAAGGTCCAAAAGAATGATCAGATGGCCCTTCTTTCAGGTTTTATTTATTTCTTTGTATTTGTTTGTATAGGAATCGTGATGAGGAACTTATTTACAAACTACATTCACATCAACTAGCCGACTGTTTCTAAATAATCGGATGTAGATATGTATGTAGGTATATGTATATTATCTGCTACAATATTTTAAGAAAGAAAGTGGTGCAATGAACTTCGATCCTTAACATCTAAGAGCTTGACTAATTCAAGTTGATCATCTATGAAGTACGGAATTTTGATGCAGCTAGTAGCTAATTGGATGTAAAATTATACAATATTGTCTCTCCCACTATTTTAATATCAAGAATGCCTCACACTTAAGCTAAAGCTCATTTGTTCTTTGTGCCCTGAAAAATACATGAGAGGATTTTCATCGTGAGAGATGGAGAAAACCTAGGTCGGTGGGGGACCCTTTTTGGGAAGTATGATAATTGCTAAGATGGCGATAAGTTATTGGAGGGTGAAACGGGTGACAAGAAAGGAGGTATCATAGCAAAAGAGAGAGAAAAAAGTCCAGTGATTAGGTAAGTAAAATGTCGCGCGACATAATTTAATAATGATGATTATTAAAAATTTAATACTATTTAATTATTAAATTTTTTTAAAAGACAAAAGTAGGGATAGACATTGACTCAATTGCAAAGCCTACTAATATTTTGTAAGACTTGGATGACCGCGGTGGACAAATTTTTAGGCTCCGTTGTACGTGGAGATGTAACTAGAGAGATAGAGAGAAAAATAATATAATCAGAAATCAATGCATATGGAGAAATTTGAACCCAAGACCTTAATTCACCACTTGATTTAAAAATTTAAGCTATTAAGTAAGAGCTCAAACAATACATATTAAGTTTTTCAACATTCGAAAGAAAAATGTTTAAAAAGTGAACTTTCTTACCCCTCTATCTACTTTTCCTTCCCTACTTAAAAATTAATCAAACAATAAATAACTAACTTCTTCTTTCCAAACTCTTCACTTTTCCTCTAAACCCTTCCCTCCTTAACTGTAGAAGAGTTTGGAACTAGAGAACTAGAGCTCTAAGATTTTTGTGGGGGCTTTGTTTGGTAACGTTTTTTGTTTTTATTTTAAAAAAAATAAAAAAATAGTGTTTGTTTAATATTTTTTATTTTTAATTGTTTACAAAATTTGAAAAAATAAAACGAAAAATATTAAAATGGATGTGTTCTCTGTTTTTAAAATATTAATTTGGTATTATAAGCACAACGATAATCTATAAATGCTCTTCTTTAAATTACAAAAAAAAAGTATATAATAAAAATACACAATAAAAAATAAAAACTTACCAGCTGAACCATCCTGCATGCTTGGAGGATATTTTATCAACAAGGACAATGTAGACCAACTCCCCTAGTGACATGCCCAAGTGGGGACAAGAGGAGAGGTGGCCTCCTTGACAAAACTGGTGGCTAACAAATTTGAGGCTGTAACCACCGCTCATAGAGGCACTAAAATCTTCAGACCCGTCGGTGCCTACAACAGTGATAAGGCATGCTCATCAAGTACTAAAGAGTACAAAGTATGATACTTGTTTTTGCTACGACGTGAGAGTTTTTTTTTTCTTTTTAATGATCGAATATTTAGATTAATTTATATACATCACGATTAATTTTAAAATTTGTGTAATATTATCGTATCAACGTGAGAGTTGTCTTCTTGTGAGAATGTCTCTCCAAGAGTGATTAAGGTTTGATTTCCTCTAGAGAGAAGGAGACAAGCCACCTTGATGATCCTTTTATATAGCCATCAAGTCATAAGACACTGGTAATTTAGAGCGAAATTCACAAGGTCACTTGTACACCCGATGATCGTGGCGCCAATTCTGAAAGGGTTTCTAGATTGTATACTCGTTAGCTAACTTAATTTAGGATGATCATTGACTCAACCCTAAAGCACTGTCTACATTTGTCTCGACAGCCGAACTCTCTCATGGAGAGAGAGTAAAAAACTGGCAAATATCCATTGGTGCAAATGTCACCTTAGGAGACTGACCTGTGGAACCAAAACCAACAAAAAAAAAAAAAAAGTAATGTTATACAACCAGAAAAATTATACAGAATTTATCACCAGAATGATGTAGTTAAATTATATGTCTATCACTTTAAAACAAAGAACCCATCTATATACTTATTATTTACAAAACTGTCATTACCACATTATTCTGATAAAAATTTCTGTACATAAATTTTGAAAGAATATCATTTTTCAAAAAATAATAATGTAAAGATGACGTGGTGCCAACGTGACTTTTCACATAGGCGCATACCCTGAGTTCATGTACCAGGTCATTACAAGTTCAAGTTCATAAACTTTAATCATCTATATAGTGGAACCAACTTGGGCCCATGTAGATGTTGACGTTACATGTGGATTGTGCTCAAATAAAAGAAAAACTCATTGAGCAAAGAAAGTATGAGAAGACTTCATACAGGCCTTAGTTGCCTTCCTTTGATCACAAAAGCATAATGTTATTCTAGTGTCATGAGCATAAGCTTACGAAGTATTATGCATTAGGAATTTAGGATGGCATTTTGAATAGGGAAGTGACCCACTCGACCCTGTGCAGATAACGATGTGATGGCGTACATAAACTTTATATGAAGATTAAGATGATGATATAGATAAAAGGATTGGTATAGTCATCATTTTCTATGACCTTTGTTTTGTCTCAAGTTCTAGGTGCTTCCAGCATCACTATCGCAAATTCTAAGGGCTGGCTTATTGGGCTACATAGATATTGCCCAAGTTCCACTCGCAAATAGGACACTAAATAAGAGAGTTGAGTCGAATAATAAGTCGTTAAATCTTGATTTGAAAATATTTACGAACTTAAAAATATATTCGAGTTTTGTTTGTTTAGCTTTCATGTCGATTTTAAACAAGTTTTAATAGTATTAAACAAAAGCTGAGATTAAGTAATTTGAATTTTTTATTATAAATAAGTTTATTGAGCTAAGCTCATAAACTTAACAAATTTTAAAATGTGTTTAAGTTTGGCTTGCTTATATAACGAGTCGATCTCAAACAAACTTTCAATGAGCTGAACGTGAGCTGAGTTCAAGTAGCTTGGTTCATTTTACAATGCTACTCACAAATCATTTCGATCAGATTTTTTACTAACCTTTTAACTAGCTTTTTTTCCCCATTTTCTTGCCAATATTTTTTTTGGGTTTTGGTAACAACAAAAAAATGCAAAAGCCTAAATTAAAAATTCATAAGAAAAGTTAAAAAAAATTGAAGTTCGATGAAAAAGCAATATAGTTAAGACATTGCAAGTTAGCATCAATTTGTAGGACACATTTTGGACGTCCCATGAAGTTGAACATAATCCGAGTTAAACTCTGCATATATTAAGCGAAAACCTGTGCACGGTTCCAGTTTCAGTCCTGGTTTCGTTTTTCACGTTCTCGTAAACAAAAAGTTTGAGAATATCTTATTCTTCTTGCTCTCAAAAATAAAAAAAATGGGACCATTGAAAACACTATGATTTTTACTTTCAAATAAAAACGGTTTCGAAAATTCAGAAAACACATTTCTAGTGGTTCTTAAAATTGGAGTGTTTTCTAAAAACTTTTCCAAAAATAAGTTTTGAAATCAACTTAACAAACGCAGTTCAATGAAAACAGTTTTTAAAACAAATTTGTCAAACACGATTCGTCGAATTTCAAGAAATAAAATCAGAAAACAACTGTAACCAAACGGAGAAGATCAGAGGAAACAACTCTGCGAAATGTCATACAACTTCCTTCCCAAATTAATGCTCCAAACAATATATCTTGATACTTAACACGCGTTTGGAACACAAAATATTTCACAGTTTTCTTGTCTTTATGGTATTCAAGCAAATTCTCTACACTGAATTTCATGATTATTTTACATTCCCTGCTTCTGTCACTTGGTAATTAGTACATATTAAACGGCATACATTTTCTGCTTATCGATTCTTTGGTATAATAATTTGAACCCGCCATCGATGAAAAAAATTAGTTCTTCCAATGAAGCAAACATAACGCGAAAACGTATAACACTCGATTTGGAATCCAGATTTTAGGTGAAAAAAGGTAAAAGAAAAGAAAAATATGGTAGAAAATATAACAAAAATATTCTTTTATTTGACTCTCTTTTTCCTCACCTTTTGCTTTTCCTTTTGCTTTATTTTTTTTACCGAAAATTCGGATTCCAAACAGAATGTAAATGCTAGAATGCTGCTGATATGAAACAGTAAGAATTACAAAAAAAAAAAAAAAAAAGATGGGATTATTGCTCAATTGGTTTATTTCTTTTGAGAAAAATAATAAAAGAAGAAATATGGCATGTGAATACTTTACAGGATGCTAGCTAACAACATAATCCCTAGGTTTCATTTCAGATAAAACAGTAACCTTTGAGAGCTTTCTATAGTAACTTGATTAAAAGTTCAGCAATTAAGCAACTGGCTCAGCTAGTGTTATCACATTATGCCTTAGGCTATTGATGGAGAAGTTCGAGGGAGAGGAAGAGCATATGCACCATTATAATTGCTGACTTTTGGGAAAGCATCTGAGTTCCTATTGAGCTTAGCTCGGACTACTGAACTTATTAAATCTTTGGTATATAGACAAATAAACATCACTTCTTGATGGGATTACATAAAAGCAGATGTGAGAGATCATAGAGATGATTTTAATTAAAGAGATTGAAGCAGCAAAAATGCAATTTCTAAATGTTAGGGATGAGAATCACAAGAATTTCTAAATGCAATTTCACCCATCTACTGGGATTGATCCTTAGAAAACAGCATAAAAACACTGTTTTGTTGGATGCGGTGCTCTCATTCTTCTGCCATCAAATTTACGCATTAGGCAACTTCCCTTCTGATGATAAATACCACTTAGTTTCACTTGATGTTTGCCATTCTTGTGCTCTTTTGGAAGTACAATAACCAATAATAATATTTTCTGTTTAAAAAAAATGCGAGATTCAACTTTGAGTATTATAGGAACCACTGTGGTGAAGCCAACTCAATGTTCTTGCAATAATATGGAAATATGCTTGGCATGATTGCCCACCTTAGGTTAATTGCAAGTACACCCTTAAACTATGATTCAGTATTATTATGTCTCTTAAACTCTAAAGCGTATCAAGATGACCTTAAACTATCAATTTATATCAATCAACTATTTTTATTAGAAATATATTAGCACAAGTAGGAAAGTAATTGAAAAATTATTATGTAATTTACACATCTTTATAAAAGTTCATTTTATACTTTAATTACATTCTCTTTTTGTAATAATTATCTAATAACTAAAATACCTTTTTAGTTTGCCCCTATATTTACATGTCAATTGAAGGAAGATCAATTTAGGTACAAAACTATATTTTTGTTAACATGTACAGGTCAAATAACAAATTTTTATTTATTTTTCTAACAAATTCCTAACAAAAGGGATTAATTGATACAAATTGATAGTTTGGGGATCAACTTATTATATTTTAGAGTTTAGAGGGCATAGTTACTGAGTCATAGTTCAAGGGGTGTGCTTGTAATTAACTTGTCTACCTTTAACCAAATTCAAAAGAAAATTAGGCAAGGTGTACATAAGTTGAGCCGGACACTCTTGACTGCATAACCAAAAAATAAATATGAAAATATATTTTTTTTTGGGGTCCAAAAAAATAAATATAAAAATATAGGTTCAAAACATGTGTAACAAACAGAAATAACTTTGAAATAGTACACTATGAATATGAAAACAAACTCTAAATCTATACTATATATTATAGCAATAGGTTAGGAGGTCTTTAAACGTGAAAGTTTCAATTCTTTTTTTTTCAAATTTTAATTTTTTTAAAAACATAAAATACATGTGTCATATTATTATTTGGTTCCTCTTAATTAATTATATATTTATTCTAAACTTTATAAATGTTATTCAATGATAGTTATGGTAATATTTTTAAATTTCTTTAATTATAATCTTCCTAAAGAATCTTTATTAAAGATATTTTAAATTTCTAAAATAGAAAGAATTAGCACTTTGTTATATATATCTATACTATATATTATAGCAATAGATTAAGAGGTCTTTGAGCCTTAAACTCTCAATTCAAGTTTTACAAAAAAATTATTTTTTATGATATTAAAATACCACATGTTGCAATTTAATTGGTTAGCCTAAAAACTCTCACTAATAGAATTATATATAGTATATAGATGGACTTTTAGTTCCTATTATATATTTCCTAAAGTCATTCCCTCAAAGTTTCTAAAAATTAAATTTTTAGTAATATTAGAATAACATTGTTACAATTTGATTGGTTAAATTTTATCATACTTTTCTTAAATATTATATTTCTTTCAAAATTCAAACTATTGGATATTTGGTAATATTGACGTAATACTTATTACTTTAAATAAGTTTTGACACATTATTATGTTATTCAAATTAACATAGTGTCTATTTATAGTTATCTATTTATAGCAATATATTGTTGGATCTTTAATGTTCTTTAATGTTGAAAGACCCAAATGATTTTCTTAGTTTTTTAAAATTTGAAATTATGATTATTAAATCTATTATAATAGTGTAGGTTTAACCATAAAATATAGAAACTTTTACTTTTAATAAAACTTTACTAAATTCTATCTTAGTTTGGAAAGTTTACATTAAATTCAAAATATTAGTATTCTTATTTTTATATATTTTTAGGTTCTTTCCTTATAATTTTAGAAGGTCCTTCATTTAATTTAAAACTGTGAAATTTTTTTTTCAAATTCCTTTAATTTTGTTTAGAAGGACAAATCTATCAATACTATATATTATACCAATTGGTTGTTGGGTAATCTAAGTAAATCAAACCTCCCTAACTTAAAATTTTAAATTCTTTTTTTTTTTTAGTTAATTATCAGTTTTAAGTAATTATATGAGCATTCTTAGATGTATTAGTTAAATAAAATCAACTAACATGTGTAATGTATACACTTGATCAATATAGTCCCTTAATAAGATTGTAAGGTAAAAAAAAAAATTAGAACATTCACAATAAAAACTTAGTTTCTTATTGCAAGTTAAGGGTTTTTATTACAATTAAATTTTAATTTTTTGTTTTAATACTATATTAAATACTATAATTTAGTTTAACCATATTATTAGTGTATAGCTTGATAATTTATTCTCATAAAAATTTTATGTTTAATATATATTATTTTCACTCCTTGCATATCACAGATTCACTGCTAGTGTTTAGTAAATATATTTTTTTTTTGGTCCATGTGCTATCTACTTGTAAGTAGTATTTGGTAGAGCTTTTCGACTTGGCTCTTTTTTAGTTTATAGACAAAAAAATTCATTTGTTTTGTACTTTTTTGCTTTTTGTTTTTCGCTTTTTACTTTTCTTTAGCATGTAAAAGCAAAAAATAAATAAATTTTTGACTTATAAACCAAAATAAAAATAGCTTAAAATAAGCTCTATTAAACGAACACTAAATCTTTTAGGAAAAAGGGGCATGTTGCTCTGAGAAGGAAAAAAAAAAAATTTACAATGGAGCACCGTTATTTCTCTCTGCAACATTTGAAGAGAATGTTAGATTTTTTATCCACATTTAATTTTGTTAATTCAATGCCGCATATGAAGGCCTGCGGGGCCAGGCCCGAATTTCCACATCTAAAGAAAGTAGGAGTATCAAACTGACCCGCTCCTCCTGGCCTGGTATATAACTTGGGCATGGAGATCGGGCCAAGTCAATTTGTTAACTACTAGGCCCAGTCCTACCTAGCAACCCTAAAGGCTATTGGGCTTGGGCCAAGCTTTGGCCATTTTTATAATGCCTAGAAATATATTCAAGTTTGCCGGGGATGCTGGGGCTTTCAATAGCGTCAACCCTGTTTTGAGGATCCGGTGTGTGGTGCAGTATTGATTCATGCATCTTTCCTCTGAAGCTGAAGTAAGGGATTGCCCACCTCACCGCCTCGAAGAGCAGTGGCTCTGTTGTTTTGCACGCCTACAGAGAGATACTCCAAAAGTACCGACGCTCAATCGAAAGAAAGAGCAATCAACTATATGCTTAACTCATGCCCCAGGAATCCCTAGACAGAGGGGGTACGAGCTAATCTTTTACTGGAGGGAAAAGCATAGAGCGTGCGGGCTCAGCTCTCGCCCTCAAATAACATAAATATAGCCTGCCTGACCTGGTCAAGCCTAGTAAGGCTAGTAGATCATGAGAAATCGAACCCCAGTTGGTCCCAACATGAATTGTGATCAAAGTATTGCGTATATATAGCTATATATATTGTGGGTTATAATAATGAGGCCCAGTATAATTAGATCGGGTCCGTCAAAAATATACTGCCGATCCAGGTTAAGAGAGGCCCAAACTCACAAATGCCCAGATAAAAGTCTTAATTGTGATAAATTTAGCCCAAATCTAATAAAGACCAACTCGGTTGAGCATATGCAATTTTATTCCTAAAATGACTAAGACACTGAATAATTATCCAAAAGTGATTAACTTGAAAGAGTAGATAGAATACAATTCCCTATGAAATTATGGCATTCCAAACACTATAAAAATCCCATACCATTAAAGTGTAAGGTACATTCACTTGAGTTCTAACTCTTTATATTTTATTCAATTCATTGTAATTAAATTTGTTAACTTAATTATCAGAGTACTTTTAGTTTAAAGAGAGTCGATACATTCTTATCGTCTTCTTCTCTTACAAATTATTCGTGTTTGTAAATCCGATTTAAAAGTTCAATCAAACTTGTCTAAAAAACTCACCTACATATATCTATATATATATATATATATATATCGCTTTGAAACTGAGCCACTGGCTTAACTAGATTGTGCAGCTTGTTCAGTTTGAGTTCTGCTACTCATTCCTCCACGCATTCTCGAATTTACGCTTTTGCATGTTCATCCCTTCTCAACCACGTGCCTACTCGGAAGAACTTTTTTTAATGGTTCATCTTGCTGTAATTTTCTGGGACCCAGAAGCATGGGCGGACACAGGGCAAGCTGGGGCCCAAAACTTCTAAAAAAATTTATATCTCCTATAAATTTCTAAATATTTACAACAAAAATATAGTAAATTGACCTCTCCAAAATTTCAAAAATTTTATCTTGGTTCTTATAAAATTTTAAAAAATTTGTCTTAGTCTCCGTTAACAAAATTCCTGATTCTGCTGCCACTGTTCAGAAAATTATTCACTTGCATGAATGCACTAAATGCTTCAAAGTTCAACTTAGATATTCAAGTACATTTTTACTCCTTTGCCAAACCATGATTTTTCATTGGAGAATGTTCATATCGAAGTTTGTCTTCTCAAAACTCTCTTCTCGGGAAGAAGAGGTCGGTGGGAGGTGTGTGCGGCGGTGATCTAAAGGCATGGGTGCGGGGAGTCAAATGCATGTGCTTGTCCACATGCCGTTGCCTTTAGGAGCGTATTGGGAAAATGAGTGTGAACTTTGGACTATTTTGCCCATATCTTTGACTATCAAACAAAGTGGTAATAACTTCACGAATAATGTGTTTATTTAACACTGAAAATGTTGGGAAACTTGAAATTATCGTGTGTGTTGGATTCAAAATCTGTAGTCTGTCACGGTATCACCCTTACTGTTTTCAATTTTTTGAGGACACGGTCCAATTGAAAATAAATAAGATATCTTGTAGTTGTTTTGTCGTGTTAATTTCAATTTTAAAATTAAAAATAAAATATATGTCTACATTTGAATTCTCTCCAAAAATTCGTAATTTTTTAATCACATTTCGTGATAAGTGTGATTATACTGAGTGCTAATCGTGATTAAATTTTTTAATAAAGTAATTATCTTTTTGCTTAATTTTCTTCCAAACCACTATGAATTTGGGGCGGATTTTGCAAATATTTCCACTCAAACGTCAGCTGAAATTTTGCAAGCTCCCAGTCCAAGGAGTCCAATTGGGTTACCCACTGGGCCCACACCAATGTACCGTCCGATCTAACCAAGACACCCCATCAAAAGATATGGCCTCATCCACCTGCTGATCCGTTTGGTACGTTCTCGTCTCACCTTCGATCGGGACCGTCCACTTGGTCACATCAAGCAGGCAGGTTCTCTAAGTCCAATTTCCCGTCTTCGGCCAGTTTGTACTTCGTAGTTCGTACATCTGATTATTGATTGGACTGGCGAGGGGATGCGATTTAAGTCAACGAGAGTCCATCCTATGGGACATCGCCACGTGTCCTGGGACCACAATTCTTTCATCTGCCTTAACAATGCTGAAATGAGTATCAATAACACAATCATAGGTTGCAGTAGTCAATCTTTGGTAGGTGTAGCTAATAAAGAGAAAAGGTCAAACTCCTTTGACGTATTTGAAAATTTTCCAAATAGTACTTAAAAATAGAAATGTAAGAACCTCTAAAGACTAGTGTGAAACAAAATCTTACAGCAAAATATTATTTGTATAAAAATATTTATTTAAATATGTGACAGTAGTAGTTTTATAATTAAAAATTATTATGATAGATTTTTTTGTTTTGAATTAAAAGTCTGTCATTAAGATACATAATTTCATATAAAAATTCTATATAAATTTTTTATAAAACATTATCCAATCTTAACAAAGCATTAGAAACTACTAAAATAATTTTATAATCAAGTAAAATACTAATAGGACACATTATCTATAAAAAAAATTTTACTAAAATAACTATATATCATTGAAAAATAAGATTTTAGACCATGAAAAATACTACAATTTAGAGTAAACAAGTATTTAGGGCAATTCCATTTCAATTTTTTTTAATAGATTCTAACAATTTTTTAAATCGTTTTTAGGGCGATTCCATTTAAAATAAGATTTTAGAGCACAAAAAATACAACAACTTAGAATAAACAAGGTTTTTTATGTAAGAGTTTTGGAAACATCTCAAAAATATATTTTTTTAAAATTTCTCAAAAATGCTTTTTTGCCTTCTCCTCAACTTATACGGCGTGGGGTTTCTTCTGCTAGATCGAGTTGAATATATATACCTATTAGATGAGATATTCAAATCCACCTAGCATAAGGGATCTCACACCTATATGAGATAAGAGAAAGGTTAACTAGTGCTCCAGGAGCTCTGGATAATCTTTCATAAACATTGGCGGACACACATGGGACATTACTTGTCGCTCCTCCAAAGTTTCCAAATTATGTATACATATTACAATTTTTTAGGTATTTAAACTAAATTATACTATATTATTCCCTCAAAATTTAATAAATTTGACATTGATCCCGCCACTGTCTCCATATAGATAAAAATTATTCATTTTCTTTGGAGTATGCCGTGCTCCTCCTTCCACAATGGTCATAGATTCTCTTGCTAGGTGGATTCGAATATGTCAAACCCGACATTATTTTGCATCATGCTTAGTTTAGTTATATACATTGTAGTGTGTGATTATACTATTGAAGAGGTTGATTAGCATGACGTAATGAGAACATGCCTTGGGGGGTGGGGGGTGGATTATGATTTTTGTGAGTATTTCATGCAAGTCGGCTATGCCTTAGCAAATGCTGGGCTTTATTGATCTCAGTTCGGCATTATCATTCTTAGTGAATTTTTTTTTAGTCTCTTCTTCAGGAGATCGGCACTACCATTTGTAGTGGACTGATCTTGGTCTAGAGATTGCAAAATTGTTATCTCGCAGTAATCATGATTAATTATCATAAAGTATGATTAATTATGTTAATCATGTGGATTAGTAAAGTGTTAGGTGTGCATGTGTATCCTTGACACCTAAGTGTGTGACTCACGTATGTGAAGTGTGTGCATAAAGTGTGAGCTTGTTACTAGCAATGTTGCATGTGTGATATGTGGCGCATTAGATATAAGTTCTACTTATCTTGGCTTTCAAGTCAATGGGAGAAGAAGAAAAAGAGGAGCTTGTGTAGAGGAGAAATGTTTGGTAAGAATGAAAGTGAGAACGAAATGGAGAGAAAAGAAAGGAGAAAAAGAGGAAGGAAAAGAAGAGGGAAGTACAAAGGAAAGCTTGTGTAATCATTTCTTGAGGTGAGCATTTCATGTTCATGCTTGTTTTATTGTGTTTTGTGTTTTTTGCATGTTATTATCATTTCATGCTATGGTGGTGAATTGAAGGTAAGATGTGGAGAACTATTTAAAGTTTCCAAGTAGAAATCTTGAATCTTACATGTTATTCATAATTTTGATGTGTGCAGTCTTGTTGTGGCCTTAGAATATCATTTTAGGTCTTTGGAGAGTTTGGAGTTGTGTTGAGATGGTGTGATAAGCTTTGAAGTCAGGTCGGCAGATTATCCAGTCAAACCAGAAGGGGGTTCTGGTCGACAGGATGGTCCCTGGTATTATCCTGGCAGTCAGAATGTTTGCATTAGTGTATATTTGTACTTTGTATTACATCAAGAAGGGTTTAACACGTCACATTTCATGCATTGATTATGCACTATAGCATTTATTTCATCAAGTTTGTTGTGGTGATGTGTGATAGATTCGGAAGTAGAGTAAAACACTTCGGCACAACCAAAAAGGTAACTCAATTGTGGTTATAAATCAGTAGTAGGTGGGATCATAAGATATTCTTATTCATATTATATTGAATGTCTTATTATTTATGTTGGTGGTAATTGCTGGATTATGAAATGATATTTGTATACAATTCATACATTGTGTGCACAACTTGCATTGCATAAAGGAGGTTTAGTTGAATGGGGGTTAACTTAAGGTTTAACTAATGCGGGGCTAACCTAAAAAGTGTTAAAAGAAAGACATCGTTGATAACAAGTCATCAGTATATTGGGCCTATATTATCAAAACAGGTCGCATATTTGTGGTGTATCATGCATTGCAACACAAGAGGCATTTCTTATTGTTGGTGATGATTTATCTATTGGCGGATTATTCATTGCTTATCTACCAGTTAGTCATTATGACTTTGATTATCTTTGTGAGCACGTGGATATATAGCTCACACCCACATAGGTTGTTATGTAGGATGTTTGGAGATGCCCAGTCCACTATAGAGGTTGGGGTAAAATTAGAGAGTTTCGAGAAGCTCTTGCTGTGATGCCAACAGTCTGTCTCTATGTTGATATCGACAGTCTGTCTTTAGTTTTATATTAGTATGAGTTATATTCAGAAGATTGTTTGATAATGTTAACTGAATGTTGATATATATATATATATAATGTTGTTAATTCTTATAAGATTTCTATTTTTAGGATTATGTAGAGATTTCGCTTACAGGTTGGTAACCTGTGCGATCACATTCACCTAAGATAATGTTAATGACACTTAATTAGGAATGAGCGTGACAGGATACCCTCAATCAAATAGATAAACTATAAATAATGGATGTTAGAAAAATGGTCATTTTCTTCCTAATATACATGGTGGAGTGAAATAAATATGATTACAATTTTTTCACAGTTATAATGCCAAATTTATAGCCTTATGTCCATGTAGGGTCCAAAAACTTATTTTCAATGGAAGAAGTTAAAAGTAAATGCGCAAGAAGTTAAGAAAAATGCTATACTACACTTAAAATTTTTGAACAAAGTTCATTTTTTTTAATTCATGTGACTCGTTATTTGTATTAATCACAACAGTATATTTTTAAAAATAACGACACATTAAATTGTAAATTTTTTTCATGTATAAGCATTACTAAGAGAGTAAAGAAAGGTAGTTTGATGAGTTTTGTTTAGTTGTAGTTAATAGAAAAACAATTTAGATTAATTAATTCAATGTTTGGATGAATTGATTATTTTATTACTAATCATTGGACCATTACAATTATTAGACAAGCTCTTGTGATACTCTAGAATTTTTTTCTGTAAGTATAACGAAGAAAATAAAAAGGCTATTATACAAAAGAAAATCCTAATTTACAGGGGTATGTTTCTTATCATCATAATAAAGGTAAGATTGGCTAATCACGTGCTCTTAAATCACTTCACAAACTCACACATATCTTAGACCCACCACCTATTTTTCCTATCACTTTTGTATGTTTTTATTGGTGGGTTACCCTCACATTAGTGATTCTCTCTCTCTCTCGCTCTCTCTCTCTCTCTCTCTCTTTTAAAGAATATTTGTCTCTCTATAAATCCCCTTTCACATTTAGACCTTTTTCATTAAAGAAGCATAAGAAGTCAAAAACACTTTACTTGCTTAATGTCTAAATTTAATTAGAAGGTTTCATCAACAACTCCTTAATCACAAATGTTGGAACCTTCTGTGTCATGTAGAAAGTTTTTTTTTAAACAAAATAAGGAAAAAAAAATTCAAGGATGAGATTCTCATATCTAACATGAGTCTACAAGGAGACATAAAGTCAAATAAAACCCCCAAAAGCAAGTCAACATATAGTAAAATTTTGGTGAAGCCATGCAGAATTTGCTGTACAAATGAAGCACATGTATGACAGATCAGGCACAAGACCAGCCAGACCACCTAACCTTCTCTGATCTCTTCAATGACTCTCTAATGGCTTCTCACAAATGCACAATACCCATATAATTAAGGAATTGCATGCAAGAGGAAGACCTCTCTGGCATGACTTTTTTTGTTCTTTCATAGCCTCCCTTCTGCCAAGCTCTCTATAGAGAGAGAGTAGCCATCATTAGTTAAATTTATCGCTACAAGTATTCTATATTAATAAAAATATATATTTACTTATAAAAATATAATATAAACATGTTATTTAATTTAAATATATATTTAAAAATTTATTAATTATCTAGTCATATATGTAACATAAGTTCTAATAAAAATTCATCATCAAATACAAGAAAAATAAATTATTTTCGAACAACTTATGTGAAATTTAATACCATTCATAAATTCGATATTAACTGGTGCGGTCTTTATGTCAATATTAATCGGTATTTGTTAGTATTGATTAGTACTCTAATTTGTACGAAACTCAATTTTATTTGTAAAGTTTTATGGTCGGTATAATATTGATAATTGTTGCGTAGATGAATTACATTTTGCGATGAAGAAAGTTTAAAGATTGTGATTTTTGAATATTTGAAAATTGCAAACGCCTCCAATTATTGGAGAAAACGTTTTGGTTGGGTTTTTTTTTTTTCCTTTTTGAAAGCTTTTAATTTCAATTTGTGAGTTTTCAGTAGTATATAATAGTAGTGTCAGAGACTACTGAAATCTAAAACAACTATTTTTTTGTTTGGTAGCTGTTGTCTGCCGCATCCTTATTTGAATCTCTGCTCCCTCTCTCCCAATCTGTTCACACCTTCCCCATCCCTCACCTTATAAACGTGAGATCTCCCTCTCTATCTCTCTATATCTGAATCGTCTGTCCATCTGCAAAAACTTCGTGAAGCTTCATCTGATTTCTTTGTAGGAGCTTTATATTACTTCAGTTTCTGGGTTTTGATTTCGGAGTTTGTGCGGAGCAATGGCGGTCACTGCCAGAGGAAGAACGACGGATCTCCAAATGTCGAAGAAATGGAAAGAAACGGAAACCAGTCCCGAACGGACCAAGGTCTGGACTGAACCTCCGAGTAAGTTTAGGACAGAGAAGAAAGTCCCTGTCGTTTACTACCTCTCTAGGAACGGCCAGCTCGAGCACCCCCACTTTATGGAGGTCCCTCTCTCCTCCCCCGAAGGTCTCTACCTCAGAGGTGAGAAAGCAAAATGTTAAATGTTGTTCTTCAATATTCGAACATCTGTTTGATCGCTGAGAAAATTTGCCAGAAGCAAAAGCAAAAGGCTAGATGTTCCTTTCTATTCCTACTTTTTCTCAGCAACCAAATGGAGCTTTGCATTTGATTCTCATTTTAATTTGGGCGTTACCTCAATCTCCCTGCTCCGCAGATGTCATCAACCGCTTGAACTTCCTCCGCGGAAAAGCCATGGCTGGCATGTATTCCTGGTCTTCGAAACGGTACATTTCACTTCACCCATACACACACAAACAAGAACACAGATTAAATGTATATTTGTTTTTTTTGCTGAATTTGACGCTTGATTCAGGAGCTACAAGAACGGATTTGTGTGGAACGATTTGGCTGAGAACGATTTCATCTATCCAGCGCACGGACAAGAATACGTTCTCAAAGGATCAGAGCTTCTGGACGGCGCTTTAATTTGCAAATCTGACGATTCATTGTCTTCAAGTTTCAAACAACCGCCGGCGGAGAGTCGACAATCCGGCAACAATTGCGATTTTCCAGTGGTTACACGGCGGAGGAACCAGTCATGGAGCGCAATCGATCTCCACGAATACAGAGTTTACAAGACCGAGGGAACCGGCGAGTCCGCCGGGAGAGCAGCCGCCGACGCGTCCACTCAGACCGACGAAAAACGACGCCGGCGGCGAGCAATCAGAGAAATAGAAGAAGAGGAGATAGAAGAGAAGAGCAAAGAACTGTGCGATAACCAAAGCACAGAGCTGAGCAGAGAGGAGATCTCTCCACCGCCGTCCGATTCGAGCCCCGAAACCCTGGAGTCACTGATGAAGACCGACGGTCCGCCCATCCTATGTCCTGGAGTGGTCAAGGACGATCGGACGGCGGAAAACCACCCTAGTGGACGGGTCAAGGCGTCGTCGGTCCTGATGCAGTTGATCTCCTGCGGTTCGATGTCGTTCAAGGACTGTGGGCCCGCGTACGCGAAGGACCATCATCAGGGCTTCTCTTTGATTTCGCACTACAAGGCCAGGTTGCCACGTGGAGGGGGTTTGAATCGGGTGGGTAAGGACGCAGGGGAGGGTCTGGTGGAAAACCCTAGTTTTGTTGGGAGGATTAAGCTGGAGGAGGAGTACTTCAGTGGGAGCTTGATAGAGACAAAGAAGGAGGAATTTCAGGCCCTGAAGAGGTCTTCCTCTTTCAATGCAGATAGGTGAGTGCTTTGCCTCTTTTCTTTTCTTTTCTTTTTTTAAAATAAATACACATTGTTACTAATTTTATGTTTGAATCTGAAATTTGTTAATTGAAAAATAAAATTAAAAAAGAAATAAATTAGAAGGGTCTAAGTTCATTTTGATGTTTAGTTGGATTAAGAAAATGAAACAAAATTAATATATTAATTTATAAAATAGAATTAGTGAAGCTCTTAGAAATAATAGAAAAAAAAGGGGGAAAGCTCTTAGTCCATTATAGGAAAATTTGTTAATAACATTAAAATAACAATATACGGTACTATAATACTATGACAAATCAATTAAAATACTACGGCTACCCAATACTTACTAGAACAATAACATATTATTGTTAAAAAATAATATGTGAGAGCATTAAGAATAGTAAAGACTATGAGAAGCCTCTTTCTAGGAAATCTCTACAATAATTTTTAAGGAGTTTAGTAAGTTTTTCTAAATTATGCTAAAATCTCTGAAGAATACATATATTTTGTACATTGGACCATGTCGGGCGGGGTGTCCACATTGAGCTTTCCACATTTATTTCTAGCATGCAGCTAACACACAACCCATGCCATGTGGGGTGCCAGTGCAAAATTAAAAATGCCAAAGCCTATATAAGGCTCTATTGGTGATTCTAACACATGCCAATATAGTATTCTTTTTTTACCTCCTAGGTCCCTCGAAAGATGAGATGACTCCTTACAGCTTCCTAGCATTTAGTATTCAAGTACTTGCAGTATTTTAACTGTTATTTTTGTTTTTGTGGGGTTGATCTTCAGGACGTCACATTTGGAGTTAACAGAGAAAGAGAGGGAGGGAGTGAAAGCAAAATGCATACCAAGGAAGCCTAAGACCCTGCAGCAACCCACCAAAAAAGATGGCAATGTTAATGAGCAGGTCCCTTTGTAGCATTACAAATGGTCCAATCCTATTCCCGGGACACGAGCATAAGACATCACTCTCACTACTTTCTTACCTGTCGTAGGTTGTAATTTCTAAGTTGTGACTGAATTTGTCAGAGGCTGAAACTTGAAAGAAAACAGAGAAAAATGTTATGTAACAGTGCAGTAGAGAGAGAGAGAGCGAGAGAGAGAGAGAGAATATGTGCGCGCAGTTGACTTGCGAGGCTGAAGCTCGTAAATTGATGGAAAAAGTAGCGAAGATTGTAGGAATTTCATGAAAGCTCTTTTGCTTTGTGTGCAACTAATTTGTCTCTTTCAGTTTGGAGCTTGCGTCTGGGTTTTTATTGGAGTTCCTATTTAACTTTTTTGATTGGCTCAAACCTAGTGTCTTTTCTCTCTAAGCATCTTTACTAAAATGTTTTTATTGACTTTGTTTACTTGGGAAGTACTAGAATTTTGTCCCTAATAAGAGTTCCTATTCTCGATTGGGTGAAGAAAATTAAAGCATATGAGCTGGGAGATGAGTTGGGTTTTTGTGCATTTAGTATGGTAATATGGAGATTGGAGAAGCGCTGGCCTCGACTACCCAAGGAATTTTTTTTTTTTTTTTTGGGTTCTCCGGTCAATGTGTTTGGGTTAACTTATGCATATATCGATTAATTCACTTTCCAGTTTAATCAAAAGAAAGTTTTTCACGTCAGAAATAAGGAATTCAAGATAAATAAATTTCTTGCGACTTGACCCAAAAGAATTGTCAAACGTCAAAACATTGGGATTTACATTTTGTTCTTGTTTCTATTGGACTACCCTTGGGGTTACCCAAGAAAATGACCCTTGGAGATGCACCGTTGCTTTACAATAACAAAGGACTTGTATGTTAGCCATTGCCAATAGTTTTGTCTGGAGACTCATCGGTCCCTTAAACCCCATATGTGTGATTCTATGTGATGTTCTTGCCCATCTCAAAAGCTTAATTGGACTAACAGCAACGCTTTGTAATCAAAGGGTACCCTAGGCCCAAGGCGATCCCAGGTAGGCCTGTCAACGAATCCTAGTTGGTCATATTCCAATCCGGTAGTTTTGATCCAGCAATGCAAATCAAATTGATTAATCTTCCAAAACCCAAATCCAATTGATCCGGGTAGAGATAATTATGATTCCAATTCGATTAATGATCTACACAACTGGGGGCTTACTATGATTATACCGAGACTTTGTATTTTTGCGAAAATCTAATGCATTTTAAAAATGAAAAAGACCAACACAAAATGTGCTTTGAAAGGGGTGTGAATTGAAGCCCATTGATTAGACATGATGATGTTGCTTAGCCCAATTTGAAAAATGAATTAAAGAGCAGGCCCAAATCCAATCTTAAAATTATTATCAGACATCAATTGCCTGTCAACTCGTCAAGCATGCAAGTATTACAAATAGGTTTGGTTAGGTTTTTTACTATTAGTTGTGTTGGGCTTAGACTTCTTCATCCAGTTGTAGTGTTCCAACTTCAAAGCCCACGAGTAAAAGGCATCACCGCTGTACATCAAAGCCTATATGGAGAAACCATGGATGAAATTAATTAAGCCCAATTTGTGTACAAATTCAAACTCCTTAACATATCTCGGCGGTCATGATAGTATAACTGTTTTGTTTTCTTTCCTCCAATACTTATGATGGGTTAAGTGAGGTTGGGTTTTGGCACAATTGAAATACAAAAACTCTCTCCACATATGAGGTAAGGCTGCTTACATTTAACTCTAAGAGACCCCGTAGTAGAAAAGCCTCGTGCATTGGGCTGTCCCTTTTTTTTTTTTTTTACTTAATATTAGTTTGGGCAATTGTGGTAGTTCAATTGGCCGCATGTTTATGATAGATAAGAAGTTCGTGGGTTTATCAAGAAGCCCATTATTTGGATCAACAAGAAAAGCCCACTTTGTAAAGGGTTAGATCCTTTACAAGAAAGAACAGATCCAAATTCCAGACTTCTGAAAAGAAAAGTAAAAGGAAAGTGAACAATTGACCTTTGTTCTAAATTAACAGCAAAAGAAAGGAAAAAAGAACAAAAAAGGATTCAAGCCATACTTTGCATCACATATAAACATAAAAATTATTAGGTATAATAAATCTTGATGATTAAAAACATCTAACAAGAAATGTTGGGCCTAGTCAAGAGAATGTAAATTTGGTGAGAGCCTGATGGGCCAGGCCAACTTTCCACACCACATAATGCGTCTATCCTAAGGAGGGTTAACATGTATAGCTAACTTATGATTAGGTGTTCTGACTTCCCAAACCATGGTGAGCCGAAACGTAAGGCCCAGGCCCAGTGTTCCATTGAAATGATTTGGTAAGATCCAATACCTACCCTGAAAACCTCTCACTCAAAGAAGCACAGCCATCCCTCAGTAGACCACCAATTCACTCTTTCAATATGTCAAAAAATCATTTTTAACTCCTTTTTTTTTCAGCCAAAAAAAAAAAAAGCAAAATGCTATTTTTTCAAAAATATTATTCAAAAAATCTCTCCAGAATGATGTAATTGTGACATTTTTGTAATTAAGAGCTACCATGATGAGTATTTTGATTTAAAGTGAATGGTTTTCATTTAACTAGATCATTGGTAATAAATTCTATATGAATTTTTTGTTTGTATAGAATTATCCAAAAAAAAAAAAAAACACACACACACTATACCCATATATTCTAATATATAAAAGCAGCACCCTGCTTATCTCTTTCACTTACCAAAAATATCTTTAGAATTTCTGAATTTTGCAGAGTCGAAACAATTGAGGGTAATTTTGACTATTTAAAATTTTTTTACAATTGAATGTCAATTTTTTCCCTCCTCAACGTTTCTATAACTGCTGCAAGTGAGAGAGTTGTACACGTATAACGTGTGCCTACACTCTAGTCGCTATTAAAAGGAATAGAATATTTAGAGCTTATGTATATATATAGAGGCAATTACATTTTGCCCTATATGATTTAAGCAAAAACCACATAATCTCCTAAGATTTAAAAGTAACTTAACAACAAAATACATAAAATTCTGTTAAAATCCATTGTACAAGGGCCTAAAGAGCATGTAGTTTCATCTCGCACGAATACTGACTATCAAAAAGAAATATTTACTTCTTTTTTTTATGTTAAAAAAAAAAAGTTAACCTCTAAAGCAATATCTTTGTCATTTTTCCTAATTAGTTACGGTTCTATACATTTTGCAGTCTAGTTTAACTATTGGAGAATTATGTGTTTACTTTTAAATAACAAAGTGTTATGTGATTTGCACTGAAATGATAATTTGAAATGTAATCACCCTATATAAAATGTTTTTGATATTGATCTTTGTACTTCTTTAAGTTAATTCACCAAACTATGTGAATTGAAAATCATTGCTATTATATCTATGCTAACCATAAAAAGCAAAGCAACATTTTGATTTTGACTTTATATATACAAGCGTTACTAAAATTAGTTTTGTTTCATTCTTCCCACAATATCCCTGCCATCGCCGTGACATTAAAAGTAATTGTGAAAATTGCTTTATTAGTCAATCTTAAAATAAATTTATCCCAATAAGTGCAATATAATTATGCTGTCACTGTTAGAAATTAAAATAGTAATAAGCTCTAACTCTTTTTAACATTTGGGCGGAAAGAGCCTTCGGAAAGAGTTCCATAGTATTATTGTCATTTCGTTTACCACTTGGACCCTTTGTTAATCCAACACACGGATATGTGAGATAAAGGAATTGCTTTTTCTCTTTTGTTTCTTGGGAATTTACTAGTATGGAAAACGAGAGAAATATCACAAAATATTCTCAAGCATCTCAAGCAAGTTTCTCTCACTCTGAATTAAATCCAAAAACTTGTAGAGAGAGAGAGAGATAGAGAGATTCACTGCCAATGTCCATGTCTCTTACTTTTCTTGCCACATTGTCTTAAAGCAAACACCAACCCACAACAGTTGAATATATTTCCCGTCACTTCTCCACAAACTCTCTCTATTTCTCTTCCTATTTCAAGTTCTCATTTTGCATGTTCCAAACACGCACAAATACACAAATACCATTGACACACTGCAACTAGCCATCTGTTTCCCATATACACCTTTGCATGTTTTTCTTTTCACAACTGTTACATGATCTCGTTTATGTCCATGGTGTTCAATCTTGTGCTATAACAAATGGGTATTGGTTTTTCTGTGAATTCTAACCAAGTTTCTTTGATTCTGGATGTTTGAAGTTAGTGGGGTTTCTGGGTTTTGATTCAATTGGGTCTTTGTGCGGTGATGGGTCCTGTAAGAGGGTATAAAAGGAGGAGGAAGGTAGAGAAGAAGGTTGAACCAAACGCTTCAGCTTCTGGGTCTTCTGAGGAGGGGTCTGTGGATTGGTGGGATGTCGTCTCCAAGAGGATTGCTGGTATATATTTTTTCTATTGTTATATTATCTCTGCTATGTTGGTTTGTTTTTTGGCATAATCTTTATATGTATTGACATAGATTGCTGTTATACTTCACTTATGGAATGATTGGTTTGTTGGTTTTATCTGTGTTTGATGGAATTTTCATTGATGAGTTGAATTCAATTTTGGATGATTTCATTGCCTTTCTGCTTTACCTTTCATTAAAGTTACTGGTTATTGCAAATGCATTTGGGCACAGCAAAGAAGGATCCCTAATCTGCCATTTTCTGTCACTTTGAAATAATCCTTTTTACCTAACATTTTGGTTTTATGAATTTATCCCACAAGGGAAAGAAAATATATGAGATTATTTATTAGATTATATGTTCATTGGACTGTGTTAATGAAATTGATGATAAGAAAGCTGTCTAGGTCCTTGACAATGTTCAGAGTCTAGTCTACATAAGTTGAGCAAGTTCATGAAGAGCATTCCTTTTCATTGTCACTCGATAGGAAATCAAATGGGATGTTGTTGTGCTGATACTGTTGAATTGATCTAGAATTAACAGGGTAGCTGAGACATATGAGAATAGTTCATTTGTTTCAATAGCTAATCTAACATTGCCATTGAACAAATAAGTTTCCCTCATTGGGCACTTGAGAATTACATTTCAAATTCCTTTCTCTTGTACCACTGATGTGCGAGGAGACTCCATCCTCCAAAGAGAAATATTGCATTATGCAGAATTTTAGTTGTACTGCCTGTTTTCCCCTATCTCTTTTTTCTTCTTTGCCAAGATGCAAACCTAAAAAATCAATCCCAATCCCATCTCAAACTATGCCAAGACTTGGGGTGCTTTCCTTATATGTTACTAGAAAAATGAATAAATTAAGTTCAT
Organism: Euryodendron excelsum; assembly: GCA_033060915.1. NCBI lineage: Eukaryota > Viridiplantae > Streptophyta > Magnoliopsida > Ericales > Pentaphylacaceae > Euryodendron > Euryodendron excelsum. Next base: position 14,605,605 of record CM065380.1, on the reverse strand, counting down.
TGAAATGTTATTTACAAAATTGGAGTATCAAATGTAAAATTGTTTAAGTTGCTGGTTTATATGAATCTGAGCAGCAATTCTTGACGTGCAGATTGAGGGAATACATTTTGCTAAGTTGCTAGTACAAGCTGGAAAAGTAAAAGCAATAACCTATTCTAAGAAGAAGAATTTTTTGTTACCTAATTTTATTCTCTATGGGTCACAGATTGTTCATTTGATGATATTTTGGGCCCCGTTGGCTGTTGCTTAAAAGTTTTTAGATAGCGCTTGATCTGTTTTCTTTTAAATGGGGCTCATCTACATAGTTAAGTAGGCTTATGATGGTCAATTTCAACTCTTTGGTTGTTGATCTTTTGTTGCTTTTCACTTTTTGCTAATGTTAATGGTTTGGAAATCAAGATATATTTGAGGTTTTGGAATTGGCTCTGGAGTTAATTAAGCAGACATTTCAAAATGTGAATAGCAAATAAATTGATGGACTGGAACTTTGTGATGGCTAGAGTAGAGTTTTACTTTTATGTGAAACCCCAGCCCAATTGAGTGAGAAAATGGAGAGTCAGTTAGGAATTCATTAACGAAGTCTTGGATAAAGTAAACCTTTCAGGAACTTCCTATATAATCTTATTGATCTTAGAATATATTTGAGGTCTGAAGGGAAGTCCTTCCACTTCAGATTGTACTTTCTGAACAATGGAAATTGCCTTCCAAATTGCCAGTTGATAATCAACGTTGAACTGGCAAGTAAGAGACCAGATCTTTTAAATTCTATATGAACTTCAACGTATAATGAAGATAGTTTATTATTTTTGTCTAAAAATTTAACAGTGGGTTAATGTATGTCTAACTTCATGCTAGCATAAGGGTTCCCAAGTTATTAGAAAGGTCTAAAACCTAACATGGTTGGCGATTCTCAAATGGATCATCCATTCAACATAATGTAGCTCATTTATAATGCTGTAAAAGATGTGAAAATTGAACAAAAACTTGAACTACCTTGATTAGTGCCGGCAAGAGGGTATATTGACTTGGTTGCTGGTCAGTGCTTGGACCTTTAGGGGGAAATAAGAACATTATCCTGTTTGTTTATGAAGCCATGATACGTACATCTGGGAAGTGAGCCTTTTAAAGGAACTTAACGATATTACTATTATCTGTGTGATGGAGCCATCATTTGTAGTTGGAGTCTACAAAAGAAATTTCCCTTCATACTAGTATTTTGCATGTTTTTTAGCATAGCCACGGTTTGAATGTCCCTTCGAACAACTAATAAGATATTGTTACTGAAAAATTCTGTCCATTGAGACAATACGGTGGAAATTGGTATTTATAGCATGCAGTAACCTTTATCCTTGTCTATGTTACTCGGACTCGTCTAAAAAGTATGAAGTACCTGTGTCAGACACTCAACAATTGGGTAGTGGTATGGATATAAAATATGTATCAAACATACATTGTTGGAAATTCACCAACAAAAAGGTGTAGCAATTAGAGTTTATCATACAAATATGCATAAATCTCCCATATTATGCACAAAATGCTCTGTAGCACCTAGTAAACAGTATTTTATCCATTAAAATAACAGAAGTATAGTAAGAAATATGAATATTTGCAGTGTCCTTGGACATGGGAAGTAGATGAATCCGATAGTTAGACACATACCCAAGTCCCTGCAACATAGATCCTTGTTATCTTTGACTTTGCTAATTAAGAAGCATACCTACTCACAGTTCCCATGTCCAAGTTAATTAGAAAAGCACAAATATTATCTATCTCAAAATAATGGGTGCCTCTTTGGACATCCTTAAATCTATATGTTCTCTGACGTTTTACCTCATTGTAGAGATATATCATCTTTGATGGAGCCATTTGGGAACTTGACAGCTCTCTCTCAAAGTGGTGTGACATATTGAATTCGGTCATTTCAGGAAAAACTAAAATTGGTCTGCCCCATGAAATATGACGAGGATCCCTTTTTTTCACAATGACTCTTTATGTTAACTTTCTACATTAAAATGCTATATAAAAAGTGACTCAGGCCATTTCATATTCAAAGGAGCAGGATTACTATGTGCCATACCTAAATTTCCATGCTTAGGAACTCCTGCTCATGTCTGTTCCATTTGATGTGAAGTCTTGACTAGGAGCTTTCTTTTCTTCATTTTTTTCTTTTTTTTTGGTGAGGCTGGGGCGTTGTAGCATATTCTTGAACCTTTTCAAGTCAAGACTAATCCCTATGGATTGATCCTATTGCCTGCAACCAGGTAAGTCTGGAGCAAGTCAAACCTGAGACATGCAGTTCCTGAGCTGGGCCCCTCACCCAAATTGGGCTCCCATCCAGTTTTTGAATGGTAGCTTCAGTTAAAGTTACTTTGGTATGGACTTGATGTGACTTTGGTGCACATTTGTATGAATCGTATCAGACTTTGTATGAGGCATGTCAAAACTTTTAGATGCACTTTTTGAACCTACAAGGTTTTTTTTTTTTGTTTCCTGATAAAGAGACCTTCAAGGTTGACAAATGTAAATCCGGCTTTTATTCATAGATCAGATCCTTGACGAAATTACAGTAAACCTCCAAATGTTTTATTTTTGCTGAAATTTTGTGTTCTCTGATGTAGTGATGGTGATGGAATTTGTATGAAGTCTTTTTGTAAAACTATAAATCCAAAATTGATTATATAACTCATGCAAATTTAGAAGTCCACATCTGGATTGCAGAATTTCATTTTTCCTCTCCGTTATGCTTGGGTTAGTACACGAGCACAACTTTTTACCTGCCAAGTTGAAAAGATATATTCATTTCTTCGTATCCGGAGATTTCTTAGCTACTATTTCTACCTTTGCTTTATTAGGTGACTGGGATTGTAATATGTGTGCATAACTATCACGAGATTGATAACTTCAGACAAAAGGCAAGGATAGGAGGCAAATTAGCTACTAATTATACCTTCATTTTATAAGGTAACGGTGTGATGATAATGTGTGTGCAGAACGGCAAAATGAGGGCCAAGCTTTTTAGAATTCACATTATGCTATGCATGATGGCAGAGCTTCCCAAACCCGGAACAAAGCTGGATTAATGTAGAGTTGATGACTGGGTGATAGTTAATACAGCATCCTTTACTAATGAATTTCTTTAGGTTCCTCTACCTTTCAATTATTAAAATTACATATGTGGTGGTTACAATGGTAATGAAGTAAAGGTCATTAAATATGAACATGCTGTGCATCTCTCATTTGAGTTTTGCCATAAAATCAAGAAGATATGAATGGTTTACATATGAAAAGAAAAATTAATTGGACTCTTAAAAACTCATTGCTTGTATTGTTCTTCCTAATTTAAATGAGGAGAAATGCAATGAAAATTTAATCAGTCAGATGTTCGCTTTTCAGATGCATCAATGTGCAACAGAATAATTCTCTTGTGGATGAGTTTAGAAGCGTGTGCGGGCCAAACGAAGATTAAATCTTATTATTGTAGTTGAAGATGTATGCTCAAATAGTGCAACTTTAACACATGTGAAGAGGAAAAAATTTGTCCCTTGGCATTATCACCAATTAGACTCCATGACTGAAAGTCTTGCTCAAGGGTAAAGAATCTGAAATTAAATGTTTCACAAGATTGGGGAGAATTTCAGGGCGTGAAATGGAAACTTGTGGTGTGACTTCATAATGTTTTAAGAAACTGAACTGTTCAATGAACTTTAGAAGACAATACAGTGGAAACCACCAACCGAGTTCCCATCACACTATCCATATTGAGGATAATGCTAGGGGACGAGAGAGGCCAAAAATCAACTTGGGTTGAGTTAATAAAGAAATATATGCTATATTGTGGTTTAACTGATACTATAGCCCTTGATAGAGTGGCATTTCAAAACATGATCCATGTAGCCAACCCCAAGTTGTTGGGGGACTGCTTATTTGAGTTATGTATTTTGGAGTGGTGGTTCAAAAACCTGTGAACCTGATGGGAATTTGGTTTTATTGGTCATACTGTTGAGTTACTCTAGTAGCTAGAACACTGGAAAATAGGATTGAGTAGGTATGAGCTAACTAGCTCCCAAAGTTCTTTGTTTAATGTCATTGACTGGACCTATTTCCATTTATATTTTCTTAGATCATTGGTGATCAGACATGCCGTGGTTTCTGATGGACTTACTGGAAAGATCCGAGACTTTTTTGGTTGCGATGATGAAAACACGTCTAGGGTCATTAGTTTGTACTTCTACATTAAGTGATGAGACTAATAATGTGAGATTCATAGCGCAATACATGGAAAAGGTCTTCAAGGAGCAACTACAAAAGTAACCCTTTAGTACTTTACAAATTATCTGAGACTCAATGCAGGAGTGTCTTGCATGAGCTGTAAGGTCCACTTTTACAAGCAGATCTCTCTCTCTCTCTCTCTCTCTCTCTCTCTCTCTCTCTCTCTCTCCTAAACACACACATGTTAAAGTCACTGCTCTTTTTTGCCTTACTCCTTTCTAGCTTCTATGCTAGTTAGTTAGAACTATTATCAGGATTCACCAGCATATTATGTTTATGTTAACAATTCTGGTACCTTTTATCCTTTATCCTTTTTTTTTTCCCCCATGTTTCTCTTTTTATCTTACTTTTAAACGTGAAAATTGGAAGAAAAAAGAAAGAAAGAAGAGACAACTACTATTCTTAAGTGATATCATAATTTCTTGAAACATCTAGAGACATCTCTTTGAAGCATTTGGACCTGTGAAAACAGAAAGCGGGGTAGATTTTGTGTGCTTGTTCTATTTTCCTGCGCAAGTATTTTCTGGAAAGTTTTCTTTCTCCTAAAATGAGTCTTTCTTGCAGTTATTACTTGCATATGCACTGTCTTTTTAAGATTTTGTTGAAGAGAAACCCTCCCCATCTTAGTATGCAAATAATTTTCAACCATTGTGCATGTGTGCGAGTTTTTTCTTTCTTTATTTTTTTTCCCTTGCTATGTTTAGGATAAATATTTTGTAGAGAGCTTTTAGTGAATTATTGAAATACGAGCTCTACCTATAATGACCATTAGCAATTTTGAAATAGGAAAAGATTAGGTGAAATCAACATCTCAAGTGGATGACATGGGTGATATAGGCATGTTATATGTTGTTAGTTAGATTTAATGGTCTCACCTTAGAAACTTGCAAATATAGGTTCCAGTGAAATAGATTAGAAGCATCTACATAACTAAGTTAGTGAGAAAACTTCTAGTTTCTGGATATTGTTTTTGCCTAAATGCAAGTCTATAAAAAGACACTCTCTCTTTCAAATGGGCTTACTTTCTATTATTCTGTTTTGTTTTGTTTTATATGATGGTAGCAGATTTCAACAAAATCTTGTGCTTTGCATCTCTTAGCCTGGAACCACTGGATCGGGTTCCAGGATTCCATTAAAAACAACCCTTTCATAGCACAGTAAGGTGAAATCAAGGGCTGGAATGGTGTGAGCTTTTCAATAATTTTGGTTTAAAGGATTTTATGGAGGTACCCTAGACTCACTAGATGAAAAATGCCTTATGAAGAAATCTGTTGTGTCATGCATGTGTCTGCACTACGGCCTCAAGCTTCTTTATTTTGGAAATACCTCTCTGGAAGTATTTTACTGTATCAGTCAGTCATCCATGAAAATCATGCATCTATCTAGGTCTCAACTTTAAGTTTATGTTAGTTCATCCTGCTTGTCACTCATCTCAGTTTACAGAAATGTGCTTCATGACCCTTTTTATCTTCTAAATTACAAGTTCCTTTTTTCCGGGTCATGATTGGTCATTGAAAAACTTATTCTGTTCCTTTTTTGCTTGCTTTGAATGTCTCATTTGCTTTATCCTTTTTTTTTTTTCCTTTTCTTTCCTTTGCTTCTCTCTCTCTCTCTCTCTCTCATGGTTCTGGACTATAAACAAGTATATAAATAAGCAGATGCAAGAAACTTTTCATTATTAATCACTAGTTGGTCTGTGGTTCTCCATGACCAGCTGATTCTATTACTGACCTAACTGGCTAATCTATTGCCATTGTGAATATAGCTTCTCCATTGAATGAGAAACTTCTTGTAGAAGCTAGATGGAAATAAATAAGGCCACATGTGCTCAGTTATTCCAAGGATTAGCTATGAACTGCCATCTATTAGTATTCTTCAATCTTTGTCTCTGCAGACAAATGCTTAATAGGAAAAGGATTTTCTTTGGAATAGTGAAGGTTTCACCCTAGATGTTCTTCAGAAAAAATGTCGAAATAAGTGTCATAAGAAGGTTGCTTCCTTGTTTGGTTTGCTTGACCAATATGAGGGAAATTGGTTAAGACAGTGGCAAAGATTTGTAGTATGTGATAGAAACAATGAGCACATGGTGTTAAGTACAAATGAAAGGTCAAACTTATGATTGTGAATCTGTTATGGTACGTACAAACTGTTGATTAACTGTTGTAATTGATAAAGACTTTCTGAATGATGGAAATAAGACCAAGTTTATGGTTAATATGTCTTGATCATTGTATCATGTGAGTGTGCTGTACAATCTGTATTTTAGATAAATCTGTTGGGGTAATTCTTTTGCAATGTGGTGTTATTGGATTTTGTGTCCATCCCTTCATTCACAGTCAGCTTTGCCACATTTTACTTGTTTCGTTATCCTAAGCTTCTGGAATTCTTCCTGTTTGTTTTTACATTTGGTGTATGTATTTTGGAGCTCACATTTCTCAAAGTTTGTATAGCGTCAGATTCAAGGAAATCACTTGTGCTTGATTACTGTAATTGTGGGAGCTAAAATGATGATTGCTCAAGATGGGGGCAAAAAAGAAGAAAAGGACGAATTTTGCTGCATTTTCTTACCCTAAATCCCTTGCAAAACATGTAAGCTCAATATGAATGTTTTGCATGTATGAATGGCTGATATCTTCTTTTTCCTCCTTTCTGCAGGTCTTTTAACTCCATCGAAGGGTTTGGATAAGTTCGAGTGTGTCTTCAAGATATCCAGAAAAACTTTCAACTATATATGTTCACTTGTGAAGGAACATATGATGGCCAAGACAGCAAACTTCATGTTCAGTGATGGAAAGCCAATGTGTTTAAATGATCAAGTAGCTGTAGCTTTAAGAAGGCTAAGCTCTGGTGATTCACTAATAGCAGTTGCTGATTCATTTGGGACGAATCACTCGACTGTCTCTCAAGTGACCTGGCGTTTTGTGGAGGCCATGGAAGAAAGGGGGCTTCACCACCTTCAGTGGCCTTCCACAGAGCAAGAAATGACAGACATAAAATCCAAGTTTGAGAAAATACGAGGCCTTCCAAATTGTTGTGGTGCGATTGATACCACCCACATTACGATGTTGCTGTCTTCATCTGAAATGGCAAGTAATGTGTGGCGCGATCGTGAGAAGAACCACAGCATGATCTTGCAGGCAATTGTGGACCCTGAGATGAGGTTCCGGGATATAGTTACTGGATGGCCAGGAAAAATGAATGATTTCTCCGTGCTTCAGAGTTCAACGTTCTTCAAGCTGTGCGAGAAAGGGGAGAGATTAAATGGGAACCAGATGAAGCTCTCAGAAGGAACAGAACTGAGGGAATACATAGTTGGTGATTCGGGATTTCCATTACTGCCCTGGCTTGTCACCCCTTATCAAGGGAAAGAGCTTTCAGAATCCAAGGCTGAGTTCAATAAGCGGCATTTTGCAACTCATGTGGTGGCACAGAGGGCATTGGCAAGGTTGAAGGAGATGTGGAGGATAATTCAAGGAGTTATGTGGAGACCTGACAAGCATAGGTTGCCAAGGATTATCCTTGTGTGCTGCATTCTTCATAATATTGTCATAGACATGAAAGATGAGGTGCTAAATGAGTTGGCTTTGTCTCACCACCATGACACAGGTTACAAACAAGAGATATGTGAATCTGCCGACAAGACTGCTTCAGTTTTGAGAGATAAGTTGTCGCTCTACGTGTCTGGAAGACTGACACCTTGAGCGTTTTTTGCTTCCCATGATGAAATTGACTGGTTGGAAACAAAAAGAAGATTAAGATAAATCAGACATTCAGATTTGATTATCGGTTGCAAATAAAGTTGGATGAGATCCAATGGCTAGATGTAACCTTTGAGTTTATAAGGTAATGGCTGAGAAAACCAGGTGAGAGGCAGAGATTTACAATAAAACAGTAACAAGCTTTAATAATTGGTATAGAGATTTGGACTAATCTCCTTTTTTTTTCTTATTTGTTTATTGAACATTTTGAGTTTCTATTCTTGTTTGTGAAGTATATGAATTATGGAGGAGGTAAGCCTCGGCCACCCTTCTCAAGGCTGCTTTGAGTTCTTAATTTTTCCAGATAATGAATTTACCGTATATGCAGGTTGAAGATGTAGTCGGGAAACAGTCTGTTCCATTTCTCTTTAATATTTGAACACCGAGTGGAAGACTATAGCGCCTATGCTTAAAGTTTGATTTTCTGGTCATTTTCATTTTATGGTTTGATTGGAATAGCAAGAATTTAGCCTTGCTCAATCTGTAGAACCTGGAGCGTTCTCATTTTATGGTTTGATTGGAATAGCCAGAATTTAGCCTTGCTCAATCCGTATAACCTGGAGCCTAACTGTTGAATTATCAGCTTGTGTTGCTCCATTAAGGTCAGTGTTTGAACACCATCTTTAAGACATGAAACTTAGATGAGTTTTTTTTTTATTCCATCGGAATAAAAACTTAGATGAGTTTGAGCTAAGCTAAAACCAATTTCCTCAAATTGAGTTCTTTTGGTTTATGGGAACACACCTTTGCATGACTGAGGTGCCATCTCTCTCTCTCTCTCTCTCTCTCTCTCTCTCTCTCAGTTTGTTGGTTTCGGAATACAGCATAGTCTGTCCATTGGTGGAGCCGTCGGCCTATTTTCATCTAAAACCATGATCTCCATCCTGAGATGACTTATACTTTTGTGCTGACTCAGAAAGTCATGTCGTTAATGGAGCAACACGAGAGTCCCACCATTGCTGCAGGGGTGTTGGGAGTTAAAAATATACGCTGCCTTACCGCATTTGCAGAGAGTTTTTGGACACGTGCCAGTGCTAAATCTTAGGCCTCTCGACAATCTTCATTTGATGGTGCGGTATTAGAGCTATTACAAAATCCAAATAAGATTTAAGAAGTCCAAATGAGATACTAGTGGGGATAGAAAAATCAGTCATCTAGCTAAAATGCAATCAGTCAGGTTAGCAACACATGAGGTAAGGCCAGGCCGAAAATGGAATGAGTTGTAAGACAATTAAAAGATAGAAACTGTAACACTTGAAGTAAGCCCAGCAGCATTAAAAGGGGAATCGAAGGGAATTTATACAGTGGTTAAGATAACCAAAGTTAACAACCGAGATTACAAAGTTAATGCATAATCCAATTTACATCAGCCGTGGTCTAGCCTCACCAGAAAATTGAGCTACGTTTCCTTGATCTACCATTTTTCCCTGGAGTTTATCTGCTGCTAATCATCATTAACTGCAAAAAAGAGTGATATCCTATAATTCAAGCTAAGAAAATCAACTGGTTTTTATCTGCTGCTAGAATTATTGTCAGGATGTACATATTTCTTATGTTTTGGATGATATTTTCCTTAGCTTGACAGGCAGAAGGAAGGATTTGTGCTGGAAGCTTACCTGCTGTTACATTTTGAGTTTCTTTCAATAATGTGTTTGGTCATTACATGGAAATGAATTATCTCATCTCTAATTTCGTTGAACTTTTTAGGCACAAATCCTTACTTCTGACTTACAAGCTAAGAAAAATATCGTCCAAAACATAAGAGATATGCACATCCTAACAATAATTCTGCAGAAATTATGGAATACTTGTAGTTCAGATGCTATGAAATGCTAAATTGATGCAATCCTGATGCAACATCCAACGGACTTTATGATTTTATTTCCCCTAAAGAAACTATTTTCATGATCAATTAAAACTGTCAGTGTACCAGAAAAAAGGTGTGTTTAGCCATGGCCTGCAATAGTGAGAATAGTGTACATCATCGACACTCAGATTTGGATCAAGCTGATCATAAATACCTTCACCATTCAAACTCAGGTGCAGCACCATGTCTGTCATGGAGGGATATCATAAATCTATTGGCCCATCGTTGTTTTACAGGTTCTGGAACCATTGATTCTCCAATGAAGGGGTTCCATGCATGCCCTCCAGGATCAGCAAGAACCCAATTGATTTTAACTGGTGGCTTGGGAGAATCATATGTTGAAGTCTTCAGCTTCTCTGTAGCAATTTTCTTCAGTGAAGCAGAATTCTGTGACAAAAACAGAAACAGATATCGTCAAACAAGAACAGGAGCACAACTTTTTCCAAGGGAACCAAAAAAAAAAAAAAAAAAAGAGCAGGAGCACAATGGACGTCTAGTTTGATCATTGACAGGAAACTAAGTTAGCTATTAACTCACCTTAACATGACGGCCCAATTTAAACATCTGGGATAAAGGTGCATTGTCTGCCACTTCTGCTAGGTATCTCTCAACAGAAATCAGGGATCGGAACTTCCGTCCTGTCCCTGGTTCATAATAATACTGCACAAGAAGATGGAATTTTTTTAGTTTCTGACTTGCAGATTACAATAAGATCACCACATGTACACACACACACAGAACTCGACTCTTCAGAGTTTTCACCAGTAAGAAAGGTACATGTAGTATCAAGCCAGAAAGAAAAAGTATAATTTGAGGCCAGATTCATGAAGCTTTCTGGATAATGGATCACTGATAACTGCACATATAATCTGGAGAGCCATGATTTATGTATAACTATTATTTACCATAAAAGTTGCATCAGAAAATAGGATCAAGGGATCCTTTTCTATCAGATAGGAAGGGCTGTTGCACAAAATGTACTTCTAAGTAATTGCCCCATAGAGCCTATATCTATCTATATGAAGAACAAATCATGCAATGAAGGGGATTCTTATTTGTACGAGTGGTACTTCGAACTTGGAACGAGCATGAAGAAATTAACGATACTTCTTTATCTTTTGAGTTGTTCTGCTGGATTGGTCACTCAAGATCTTTGGCCTCTACCCGGACCCGATGAAAAAACCAGCTCTCGGCCAGAAAACCTTCGCATGGCCCATTGGGTTTCAAATAAGAAAGATTTTTTACCCAGAGAAGCCATTGATATATTAATATACAAGGTTCACCAATAAACTGTCCATCCCAGTTGTTATCTCAAAGTAATAAGACTTCAAGAAAATTATCATCATTGCACAAGCCCCATCCAACACTAGGGCGTTTACAGTTTTCTTGATGATGATATATTGATTTGAGAAGTTATTTTCAGTTTATATGCTGGTCCAACAATTCTATCCTTCAAAACGTTATCAAGTCACAATGAGGTAATATTGATTAGAAATATAGCATGAGTTTCTGAGGTGATATTACTCAACCAAATAACAGTATTAAAACAAAGACTGACATGACGCTACAAAAATATTCACATTCTCTCAAGTGGCATGCATGCTTCATCAGCAATCCAAATGTACAAGATTACTTTAGTCAAGGGTTCTTATTCTTGGTCCATATTTAGACATTTTATGATGTTCTTCATGCTTATGATGTTACTTTGTGGCAAAGAGTCTACTCTATCAATTCTTCTCACTCAATTCCCACCTTCTCCGTCTTTTCTGCTTTCTCTAAACTTCATCTGTCCATGCATGTAAAGTAACAAGTATGCACTCTATTCACCATCGCCCAAAATATTGTGAAGCAGCATCCCTAGTACCATAGTTGTTTACCTTTTGAAATGCATGTTCTCTAATATAGTACACTTGCATTCCAAAGTACTTAATTTAGCAATCCACACAATGCTCCAATCAGTCATTTTTTTCCCTCTATTTTTCTTAATATTTCTTTATGAGAAAAGACATTAAAAAAAAAGTAGAAAATAAAAAAAAAAGTAAAAATGTGTACGTTAATATGTTTTTTTTTTCCTGTTAAGTGACAATAAGTTGTCATTTACCTCTAGTTGTAAACAAAAATACTCTCACATTTGGAAGTACCTTCATACATTATAATCAATTAATATATACCACTATTGTATGACATTCTAGAGCATGTGGTGTACCATGATCCCATTCTCATTCACATACCAAAACAATCCATGTTCTAGGTAACATTGGTAAATGCAAAGGGGTCTTTTGCCCCATTGTTTGCCGGCATTTAGAATAATGTTAAGGGGTCTTTTGCCCTTAATACAGCCAAGACAGGGGACAGATCCTTTAACTAGGAAATTTAAGCTGTCTACAATCAAGTTTGGTAGGCTAGGGTTTCAATTTGGAGAATCTACGGTTGGGATTTGGGAATGTAGAACTAGGGCTAAAGGAAGGTTCAAGCACTAAGTTGGTTGAGGTTTAGGGCTTTGGGGATTGCTAGATGTTCGCTGCAAAGAAAAATCTGGGAGTTCCAATAGCAAGGGATTTCGGGAACTTGAGGTTAGGGTTTAGGATCCAATACTTAGGGTTCAAGGTCTCAAAAGAAGGGCTTCATATGGCAGCTTATTGCAGCAGTGCTTGCTTGCTGGCAATCAATAATATAAGAAATAAAATAGAAGGAGTTATAACCTTAGAATCTCACTGAGGTTTTCTTCAGTGAAGCAGAATTAAAAACTCTAGTAATTTCATTAATCAAACCTTGTATTTTTTTATTACAAAAGTTTGCTTATATAGAAGCATATTCGCACCTTTCCCACTAGGAAAAGGGTTTCCTAAATCCTACAAAGCAAAGGTTTGCTAAACTAACAAACTCCAAACTCTGGCACCTAACATAAATAATAAAATTACCCAATTATCCTTAATTTAGTAAATTAGTTTAGGGAAACTGAATTTCCAAAATAAAGAAAAAGAGAGAAAGAAATAAACAACTGAAGTAATTGCGTTTGAACCTACAGATATGCACACAAGCGGAACATAGCTATGCAGTATTGTTTTATATTTATATACCCTAAGCATTTTACTTGATAAACCTTAACACTTTAGTGGTAGTTTTAGAATAACATGCAAAAAAGCAGAGCAGATAATCAATGGCTGTTACACAATTGATTTTCCAAATTCTAAAAGCCTAAAGCAAAGAAGAAGTTTGAGTAATTGAGAAAGGACACTGGCTTTTATTTATTTGCTTATTTGGAAAGAAAACTAAATTTTATAGAAAGGACGGTACCTTGTCGGTGTAACCCTTGGCCCTTCGGGGCACCTCCTCCACAACCCAACCATCAGGGAGATTGAATGGTGAGGTAGCTGCAGCAATGGCGGGGCCCAGAAGTGCTAATTGGCGTTGGTCAGTTTCCTCATTATCCAGCCTCAACAACTGCAGTGGCATCAGCATCAATGGTAAGAATCAGCTCCATGTTTGGGCTCCTGTTGTAAGTCGGAACTGTCACAGTGTTTCATTTGTAAGGTTTTCTAATATTGAAGATATCCAAAACTTCAGTTATACTCTACCTCTGCAGCTAATCCAATAAATAACATATGTGTCAGTTCATTCTTCTCTTTTGCAAGGGAATGTTACCAAAATTCAAGTGTCTCAAAATTCTGTGACCAATTACATATCAGAACTGCTAAAAAAAAATCAAAACAGTTCCATGGAAATCATGGTGTAAAGCTCTACATGGAAAAAAATTGACATAACATTTTGAAAATTTTAAGAAAATTAATATGCAGGATTTAGAAAGTAAAACCCCAGAAAGTAGGACAGTTGGCAGGACCCCGCCATCTAAGGTGGAGGTCATGGGTTCCAATGCATGTTGGCAATGGCAGGTGCCCCGCACTTGTCCTTGAGACAACAACAAAGCAAAAAAGTATATAAAGGATTTGAAAAATAAAACCCAATTTTAACACTAGGTTAGCCCAGTTGTATTTGCGCCTCCACCTAGGCTAAGAGGTCATGGGTTCGACTCACTCTTCTCCCTCCCCTAGGGCTTTGGCCCTCCAATGTACCCACACGAAAAGAAAAAATTTATGCAGCTGCTAAGGTGGCAGATAACTTCTGAATTTGGTTGGATTATATAACTATGATGCAGAAAACATAAAAAGGCAAAAATTGTCATATGTACTCAAGAGTTTGGGTGTCCAATATGTCAAAATTTGGGCCAAATGTGTAAATGTTTCTACCAGTTTTTACAGAAGGCTGAACGAAAAGGCTCTATTTATCTCCTTTAGGGCCTGTAGGGATCCCATTTCTAATTAGTCCTTTAGCGAAAATTAAATGTTGGACTTTACCATTCCACCTGATATGACCGATTTCCGTGGACCAGAACTCTGTAAAAAGTAAAAAAGAAGCACGCTTAGGTATGTTCAAGGCTAACAGAAGGAACAAAATTCTTAAAACTTCAGCTGGTAAATAAGAAACTCAAGAACTCACCCTAACATGATTATGCAGTTTGAATGCCTTGCGGGAAGGTGTATATTCCACTCCTGTTAGGTACCTCTCAACAGCTTTTAGGGATCGGAACTTCTGTCCAGTCCCTGGCTCATAGTAATACTGCACAGTGGGATAGCAGTTTCATAGCTTCAGACTTGCGTCATACAATTGAACATAACAATTTCTAGAGAAAATAACTTCAACTAAATGCTTACTCTAATTAAAAAACTACCTATGGTATCAAACCAGAACAAACTCGTAAATTGGTGCCAAGCTAATGAAATTTGTCTAGGCAGTGGATCATCACAAGTTACATTTATATTTCGGACCACCATGTTATCTGTACTAGTTACTATTAGGCTTTAATATACTAGTTACATATATTTCTATGAGATAACCCCCAAAAAATGGACTCAACAGCCCCCGCTGCTGTCAAGGTCATGGAGGAAGTCCTAGAAAAGAAAAGGACAAAAACAAAAAAGTATCAATCATCATCCCCAAGCCTTGTCCCAATCACATGGATCAACAGTTTTCTAGAAGATAATGGATGGAAATTTGGGCCAGTTTTCTTAACCCAACAGAATGGCTTTCTTTATACTTGATAGAAAGAAAAGATACTTAAATTATTTAGGGAAAATAATCACTTGCTTTTTTGGAGTTCAATGTAATAGACAGTATAGACAGGAGTTCCTATACTATTTCCTGCACATGCAGTAAGGTCATGGACCAAAGACTTTCAGAACAATGAAATCATATTTATGGTAAGGTTATTAGTTTTACTAATCAAATAGTCTGGAGGCCAAAACAGGGTGCAAAGAGTCAAAAGTCATCCTTTAATGTTCCTCAACACTGTCCTTGAAGAGAGAGAGAGAGAGAGAGAGAGAGAAAATAAAGGAATTAGCAAAGAAAGCATGCAAGTTGCATATTCTAGTGAGAACTAAGTGTCTAAAACACGAAAGGTTGCCTTAACATAAAACAATATATGTTATTTATCCATGACCATAAGAAAATTAGCTACTATAATCATTGAAATTTCAATCATTATAATCACAATCAGTACTTTCAAATCCTGCACCACAATAGCTAATAGAGGTATCTTGCTTTGGCATCATAAACTGATTCATGGCAAACTGATTTTTCTTCTGACAGTGCCATGGCAGAGTGTGATTTCACTGGTGTGCATATACCTAGTTAAAATTTTAACCTAATGTGAATGGAACTGAAATTTGCCTCCAAGTAGTAATCTACAGTTCTCCTCATTACATCTTATACCATACCAGAGGAATATCCATCCCACTTGCAGTTTCATATGTTTAGGTTCTGGTTTTATATGCAGCTCATTCATCTCTGCAGAGCACCATAATGCATTACGTGGACTTGATACTAATAATCGCAAATGGGATACCTAGGAAAAGAACCAGAAAAAAGCAAGACCATACAACAACTGCTCACAAGATTTTCCTAGATTAATAATGTAAGAGTCCCACTAAATATAAGTCCAAACTAGAAAGTTTAAGATTACCTTTAGCTTATTATAAAAGATTTCTACAACTTCACCTTCCTAAGGTAAAGTACATATTTGTACTATCCATCCATGGGTGATATCTAACAACCCAACTTACATCCGCGCATGGTTAATATCTAACAACCCAACTGAAGCACTTCATACTTAATCTCCTAACATAACTATTTGAAATAAATGCTCAAAGAAACATTCTAATATGTCCAGAATCTTCCACCAAAATAGGAAGAGTACATCTAGGATATTATTCTAAAAAACTCAAACTATATTGTATTTAAAATACATGAAGCATTATCGATAAGTCATCAAATAACAAATCATATTAACTCATAATTTAAGTGGCTTCCCTCATCCTTTAGTTTGCATTGCGCCACTTCTCCCACTTGGTTCAGTTGCGATGATGCAGACGTTAAAATGATTTTGTTTTCACTTTCAAACATAAATCTTAGATCTGATGATTCCTTTCGCAAACTATGAGATAAAGCCAACAGCCACCCATCCTCCAACAGTATGCCAAAAGGATTCTTTTAGTGGAAAATTTTTGTTTCCATTTTTGTTTAAGTTGTTAACTTGTCAGAAAAAATTTAATAAACAGCTGAGACTACAAAAAGACATCTTCAATCAAGTTTTCCGTAAAATGTGTTGACGGACAAAGAGGGACAATTAAAAAAACCCACTTGGTTTCATTTCAGTCCATGCAACAAATGCCTCAGTTTGTTTTTGGGGCCCAATGGTTCCACTTCAAAGTTGAAAAAAAAAAAAAAAAATCACCAATACCAAAAAACTGCAGTACGTGTTTGTACAATCATGCACGTATACAGGGACTTTCGTAATTCGTACTACCAAGTGTATAATTTAGTATATAGGCAGGAACATAAGAAAAATACATACGTATATAGTGTGTGTGCATGTGCACACGTATCTTTACATGCATATATATATATATATATATTCTGTGGTTTTTTAGGCATATGAGAAGGGAGTGTTTATTCCAAAAAAATCACTAGTCATTTTCAGCTTTTGGGAGTTAAAACAATTTCCATGTATTACGCTCAACAAACACCGGAAAATGCTAAAAATATTTTCCTGGGAAAATTTTTACATCAAAGCAAAAGGACTATGGACTCTTCATGTAAGTAGTTCCAGCAAAATCTTTCTGCAAATTAATACTTTTTAAGGATTTATATCTCTTGGTGTATATTTTATCACAAAGCTTGAGTTGGCTGGCAAAGAGTATACCTAAATAAATGTCTTGAAACCTTATTGTTATCTTTTTGGCCGAAATTTGGTCTATAGCGGTAAGAACTGAGTCAATCCAAAGCTGAATTCTTAAAATATCTTCCACAAATTTCACACATTTCTAAATTATCTGTACCATAGATTTCATGCATGCAGTGAATTTCTATTCATGCTCTAACCTTCTAATTACTAGGAAATTCAGCAAATTTATACATCTAAAGACATGTTGTTATAACCAACATCTAAATACCAGAATCAAAAGCAAAGCAAAGCAAAGAACAGAGCAATCGATATATATGTATATGCATTTTTATTTATATATGTATTTATCTATATAATATCATGCATAAGTTGTTTTTCGTGAAAGTAAATTCGAGAAAAGGAGAGGTAACCCTGTCGATTTGGCTGGAGCCGGAACGGGGTACCTCCTCCACAGCCCAGCCATCTGGAAGCTTGAACGGTGGTGACATGATGGTGGTGATGGGGGAAGTGTTGGGAGCCACAACCGCCAGTTGACGGTGGATGGAGGAATCGCCGTTTTGGTAAGCCGGTGTTAGCAGTCGCAACGGTACCAGCATTGACGGTGGGAGTGCGCCATTCTCCTCCATGGTTGGGCTTCGTTGCGAGTCGGAATTGGTCTGCCACTCTCTGTGAGTCACACCGTGTGTAAAGTGTGAATCGTGCTTCTTTTCTTTTTCAATTTTTTTTTTAATTTTTTTAAAAGATACAACAGAGAGATAAATCTCTCACCAGATTTGGAGTTACCGCTAGTATGTGCACGTGTCAGATTGGGTCAAGTGCATGCTTCATCTTGATCGATTTTAAATTTTTTAATTTAGATTTGAATTGGTCACTCAATAGAATGGAATTGGATCAATTTGACTTGGCTTTAAATTTTTTGATTTAGAATTGAATCAGTCACAATAGAATCGAATTGAATCAATTTGACTTGGTTCAAGTTGGTTCAATTCAGCTTCATGCCTCAAATTGATTCAAATTCTTGTTGAGTTGGGTGAGTTTCGATTTTATTGTATATAGTTTAACTTTTTTGTTAAAAAAATTAAAATAATAAGATAGGTCTTGCATCATTAATTTTAAAAAAAATAAAAAATATCATATAAACACAAATAAATAATTATTAAGTAAAAATAACAATGATCTAGTAACATATGTAAAAAATATATATATAGACTTTTATGAGATATAAAGATCAAATTTGGTTTAGATCTCAATTTAGTTCGGGTTCAAAAGTTGTGAAACTGGGAATGGAATCGAATTGATCGGGTTGACCTTTCTTAGATTCAAAACTGAACCAATTCTTTGATAAATCCAAATCAAATTAACTTATAGGGACTAGATTAATTCGGTTCTCAAATTTTTCATTTCGTTTGTGCATTCTAGTTACAGCTCATACCTATTTCTATTTGAATTGAATTGTGCATCTAGTCCCCTGATGAAGGAGACAAAAACCCAATGTGACGTCGTTTCTAACGTTTTTGGTGCCATGATCATTCTAAATCATTTTATGGAAAAGTATTATCTGAAATAAAAATATAGCAAATAGGCAGTAATTATTGTCTTAGTCTTGGAATATTTTGTCAAAGAATAAATGGATTTTAAAGAGCATTATAAGTTATCACTGTAATAATAGTAATAGAATTTTTTTTTTTTGTGTTTTTGTGTTTTTGTGTTACAACGATGATGGGCTGTACAGCCTGATAGCCTCTCCCTAAACCTCCCAACCCCTGTGAAAGGTGGAATTCAATCTCGGGTCTCCCATAAAAGATTTGGCTCAAGGAGTGGAGTATTGAACCCATAATCTATTTTGTAGACTATGTTTAGATCAGTTTTTTTTTTTTTTATAACTTTTTTCATATTTTTGTTTGACTTTTCTATCAGAATTTAAATTTCTTTTGCCTTTTTTGCTTTCTTCTGTTTTTATTTTGTTTTTTCAGCGAAAATAGTCAGAAGCGCCCCATGAAAGCTCATATATATATATATATATATATATTTTTTTTTTAAAAAATTTTAATTAAAAAAAAGGTAAATAAGACTGAAAAACAGCTAATACAAAAGCAGCCTCCACGTTCCAAACGTTAACAAGAATGAAGTTGGATGAATTCAAGGGCAATTTTTTTTCTTCCATATGAAAATTTCAATAGAATTAAAATTTGAAAAGAGACAAACCTGAAATTATGTTCAAGACGGCATCATAAAATCAAAATCAAAATCAAAATATATGCATACACACAAGAGGAGCAGATGTATGTTAATCCGCAAAAATCATGCTCTTCGGCACAATATGTGACTTCTTTTTTTCTTAAATAATTAGCTTGATTTCTAAATTCTAAATTTATAGAATCAGGTGTTTGAATTTGTAATTCTCGGTGTGTGTGCCACCTTGATCTTATTGTAACTAATTTACTTGAGCTTGACTTATTAAAAATTTGTTCAAGATGGACTCATTATATAAATAAGTTAAATTTAAACACATTTTAAAATTTGTTAATTTTTTAAGTTGGGTTGATCTCTCTTCAATAAGCAAAAATACAGTAGAAAAAATTAAGTTATTGAATTTCAATTTAATTAAAACTCATTTGAGATAGGTTAAAAAATAAGGCAAGCCAAACTTAAACACAATTATATGCTCGTTAAGATTTGCGGTTCAAGATTTTGGATGTTGGGTTGGGCCTTTGATCTTATAAATAAAGGAAAGATTACTTAAGTACACAAATCAATGCATAATTCCCAGCAACCGAAAGGACAACACAGAGAGAGAGAGAGAGAGATTCTTACTCTTAGAAAAAGAACTCCAGGGTCAAGGCAATGAGGGTTTTGCATCGACGACAAAGGAAGAAATGGACATGTGGAGTTTGATACTATTCAATCGTTGTCGGAGCTTTGATCAATCAAACCGCTTCGAAAGCACGAACTGTTCTGCCACAGCAAGCAATTAACTTCAAGAAAGTTACAACAAATACGAATAACAATTTAATGTAGATGAATATGAAACAGAGCATGGGTTAGACTAGAAAGAGAAGTTGAATGATAGTTACCAAAAAAGAGGAAAGAAGGTGGGCAGTGAATCAGGTTCTTGATCGTGAAAGATCGAAATTGAAGGTGGTCTGAGGTGGGTTCATGAAACACAGTGAGAGAGAGAGAGAGAGAGAGAGAGAGAGAGAGAGAGAGAGAGAGAGAGAGAGAGAGAGAGGATGAGAAATTCAGAAGTACATGTATGTAAGTATATATAGAACTGTAATTCAATCATTGGGAGTCTCAGGCTATGTGCCATCTATCCTAGTAGTTATCAGTAATTCACTATACCTACTATTCACAAATGATATCAGCAGAAGAGGAGACTATAGTCTACATTGAGAAAAAAAACAGAGTACTAGAAAAAGAAAAAAGGAGAAGAAACAGAGAGGCCAACTACTATATCCTTTGCTGCTCTATTTGAAGTATGTAAAATTCAGAAACAACATAACGAAAACAAGCATGATCAGATTTTTGGTACAGTAACTAAAAGAACTCCATTTGTGTCCTGTTCTGTTCCTTGGTAACTGAAAACAATCCTAAACTAACAAAATCCACATCCCAAAACTATCTTTTTCTGTTGTACCATAATGTTCCATACATGCTTCTAACAACAATCTTTACACCTCGTCTCACTTCACAGACAGTATAGAGACGATCCGAAAAATCACCAAACCAGAAATTTGTAAAAGGAAAGGAAATTAATTGGATGAAAGTGAAATCTGTGCATGTAAATTGAAAGTTCAATGGATTTCAGAAGATCCATTCTCCATCTACATGTCCTTGTAAAGAGTTTTTCCGTGGCCAATTTACGCGTTTCTGACTGGTTCAAATGTATGCATACAGCATCCTGTTACAATCCCACATCAGCAGCTTGTTCCTGCTCACAAAATTTTGAATGGAATCCAATCAGTAAAATATAACAGAGTGCTGCTTTCAACTATAGTGGACTATGTTGATCTCAAAAGCTTACAGAAACAGTACGAATCTTCCTGGGATGAATATAAGGTTGTATTCCGCCACTGCAATCTGTAAAATGTACTATGAATTAAATTTTTTTGTAAGAGTGTAAGAACTAAGAACAGAGAGAATCTCAAACAGGGGGAAACTTTGTGAAAATTGTGTTACCACTCTCCACCCCAAATGGTTGTTGCATCTGATACAGAAAACTCCTGTTGCGATGTCATTACCCCGCCAATGGTAAGCTTCTGGGCCTTCAACATGCACATTAACACTGCAACAGAGACATGCATTAGTTGCCATGAATGCTAAAATGCAAGGTTGATTATATTCTTTACTCTCTTTTCCTTTGTTGGATTTTTCAGTGTGGTTCAGAATGCTAAGAAAAGAATCTAAACAAGAGAATGCCTTCAAAAATTTTTCACTAAAATGGCTCTTATATTCAAACGAAGATTTCTTAAATTTGGTGGAGTCAGAGACACCTGCAGGCATGGGTTGAAATTAATCCTAAATTTCCATTTTTACCTTCTTTTCTTCTCTTCTAAATTGGCAGACATGAATTTTCATTCGACTGAATGTATTATAAGTGCAAATTCAACTATTATTATGACAACTCTGCAAAAAATTAAACTAATGTGTAGCTTATATTAAGTTGCCATCATTTATCGCCTTTGCTTTATCTTTTCATTTTCAGTTTTCTCCTGTTATATCATCCTTACAGTTATATTCAAGTTGTGTGTCGTGAAAAGTGCGCGCGCGTATAAAATTTGAAGTTTTTTGTTGGATTGCTGCACGCAGAGCAGCATTTGAACACGCCAGACGAGATTCTAGTGTTGCAGAGATCATAATTTTCCACTAAGAATGGCATAACAATCAAAATAAAAAATAACAACTTAGATAATCATCGGTAAAAATTAGAAGCTACTTCTGGCATTAAAATAGATTTCACAGCAGGGTATTGTCGAAATCTTACACGTCTCTGAAGATTCCTAAAGGAAAACTTGTGCTCTGAAAAACAAATTGAAAACAACTGTGAGAATCAATAGATTGCTTTTCGCTTAACAGGATCTATAACACATGACCAGAGTAAATACACATTTTGCACTCATATAAACTGTCATATGTATATGTGTGTACATATATATAACTAACATTAGTTCATGTTTAGCTGCAGATTTTCTTCTTCAAGGGCTCAAGAAATTGTAGTGGTTCAAAATATAAACTCAAGTGGAGTTCTAGGAAATATCAAGAACCATGACTTCTATACAACTGCAAGTAGGTGGACTTGATGACTATGTGGCAAGTCCTAATCAATGCAATTCTAATGAATAAAAACGTCCAAGTACAAGAATCAGTAAGCCACATATATGCTTTTGCACTAAATTTTCTTCCGGGAAAAATACCAAGAAATCATCAAGAATGTTACTATACAACAGAAACTTCCATTGAGTTTTACAAGTTTAGAGTACAGCATTGTGATGTCAGAACATATAAAAAAAAACTACACCACAGAGAGAGAGAGAGAGCGAGAGAGAGTTCTTACTCTGTAAACAAGTTCTTGGGTCAAGGCAATGTAGGTTCCGCATTGACGACAGAGGAAGAAATTAACAACTGGAATTCGGCTGTATTGGATGTGTAAGCGCCTCCCCGTTGTTGTCATTTCGATCAATCAAATAGCTCTAAAAATAGTACGAACTATTTTGAGAGAAGGAACTTCAAGAAAATTATTGGATCTGTAAACTAATGATTCATCAATGTAAGTTGGACCAAGAAACAGAGCATGCATTGGACTGAAGTGAGAAGGTTAATGAAGCTTACCCAGAGAAAAATGGAGATGGACGATGGATTCAAGTTCTTGAACGTGAAAGTCCAAGAAGGTTTGAACTGAGTCTACCACAGAGAGAGAGAGAGAGAGAGAGAGAGAGAGAGAGAGGACGAGATGTTTAAGTTCTTGATCGTAAGAGTGTTTTAGTTTCTGTACCGTATTTATAAGGCATAGGACTTCATATTCATGCATACACATGTATATTTGTAGACAGTTAGGAATAGGAATAGCAGTGCCAGAACTTCTCAATTGGTTTGAGAGAGAGAAAATGGAAAATTGTTTGAACCAGTGAAATGTCCAAATCAGGCTTGTAGGATAGTAAGTTGGCAGAGTATGAGCTCTGTTTTTATTTATCCTGCCTCATTTACATCCTGAAAATTGTATAACTTATAAGACATTGATGCGGTGGCGAAATTACACTGTTTTTTTTTACTCAGAAAAAAAAAAAATTACACATTTTCAAGTTAGTCCCTCTGTATTTGTCATTGTCAGATGGGCAATGGGTTTGATAAGCTTACGCTTGGAAAAGAAAAACACACGAGAATAACAGAGAACATGTTCTAGGCATTTCCAAGATAGTTTTTCCTAGAAACTCTTGAAATTTCTCTCACTTCTACGGAAGTACTTTTCCCATAATCCCACGATCCAAACACCGAATTAATCCAAGCACGAAATTTATAATACTTGATCCGTGGTAGGCTACAAATTAAAAGTTAAGACCATACACAGCACATAGATTGCTGTATTAGCTTGTAAACTACTACTACTACTACAAGCACAATTGTATCTCTGTTTTTTTACCAACTCGTTTGATACTAATTTTAAAGTTAATCAGCTCTCTTGCACAGAGCGCTTTGCTTTACAGCATGTTTGAAACTTGAGAAAGGGAAAAAAAAATTACTATTTGTTATTTTTTTTTATTTGATTGGCAAAAAAAATAGAGAAAAAGAAGAGAGAGAGAGATAAATTGATTTAAAATTTTTCCTTATTTTTCTCTTCATTTTTTCTCCTTTTTTGTTTCTCTTCCTTTTCTTTCCCTCTCTCAAGTTCCAAACAAGCTGTTAACATCATTTAGAAAATATCCAATCCGTGCCTACACAAGCACATTGTTAATAAAACTTCAAAATGGCATTTTCTTTCGACCCAATTTTTTTTCTCCTTACAATTCCGAAGAGAAGAAAAAATTTCAAGTTAACAAACATTCTCTTGAAACTTCCTCCTCTTAATTGACTTGCAATTCAAGTCTCGAAAGACACGTTATTACAAGTTTTAGGGTTCTAATATATTTCCGTACGTAATCTTCTCGTTAGGGTTCTAAGAAGAAACAGAGAAGCCAACTACTATGTCCTTTGCTGCTCTATTTGAAGTCTGCAACATTCAGAACCACTTAGAAATACAAGCATGATCGGATTTTTAGTACAACTGCTACAAAAATCCATTTGGGTTTTCTTCCTTGGTAACTGCAAATCCTTAACCAAAAACATCCATATCCCAAAACTATCCCTTCTAATCTACTATGATATTCAATACATGCTTCTAACAACAATGCAGACAATAATCTTCAGTTAATGATTTTGGGACAACCCAAAAAATTGCAAGAGAAGGAAATTGGATGAGAGTGATATATGTGCACGTAAAAATTGCAAGTTCAATGAATTTCAGAAGATCCATTCTCCATCTACATGTCCTTGGAACACTTTTTCCATGGCCAATTTACACGTTTTCAACTGGTTCATTTGCATGCGCATATACCATCTGGGTACCATCCCACTTCAGCAGCATGTGACTGCTCACAAATTTTTGAATGAAATTCATATCAGTAAATAATATCAAGAGCTGCAAATTCAACTATAATCGACTATGTTGATCTCAAAGGCTTACAGAAACAGCGAAAATCTTCCTGGGATGAGTGCAGGGAGGTCTTCTGCCACTTCAATCTGAACAATATTGTACTATGAATTAGAACTTCTTTTTTAAGTGTAAGGACTAGGAACAAAGATAATCTCAAACCAGGGGAAAGTTTGTGAAAATTGTCTTTACCATTTTCCACCCCGAATTGCTGTTGCATCTGGTGCAGAAAACCACTGATGCAGTGTAATTAGCCATCCTATGGTAAACATCAGGGTCTTCAACTTTCAAATTGACACTGCATGAGAGACATGCAGTAGTTGCCATGAATGCTAAAATGCAAGGCTGTGGGATACAATAAAAATAGTACATATATATGCAAAATTTCCCTTTTACCTTCTTTTCTTCACTTTTAAATTGGGATACACAAATTTTCTTTCAGTTGAATGAATTATGATTTCAATTTCAAATATTATGGTTACAACTCTGTTGAAAAATTAAACTAAGGTGTAGCTTATATTATGTTATCGTCATTTATCATTCTTTCTTTTTCTCTTTCTTTTTAACTTCTGCCTCTTTATATAATTCTGTACAATCAAATTCAAGCTGTGTGTTTTGTGTAAAACTTGAAATTTTTTCTTAGATTGCTGCACTAAGAGCAGCATTTGCACACGTGAAATGAGTTTCTAGTGCTGCAAATATCACAGTTTTCCACTGAGAATAGCATACTAATCAAAATAAATAAATAAAACTGACAACTTAGTTAATCATCTATTAAAATTAGAAACTACTTCTGGCATTAAAATAGGTTTCACAGCAGGGTACTGTTGAAATCTTACACGTCTCTGAGGACTCCTGCGCGATACTTTGTGCTCTGACAAAACAAATTGAAAACAGCAGTGAGAATCAATATATTTCTTTCTGCTTAACAGGATCGATAACACATGACCAGAGTAATTATACATTTTGCACTCATATAAACTGATGTGTATATATATATATATATATATATCAAACATTGGATCATGTTTAGCTGTTGTTTTTCTTCTTCAAGGGCTTCAGGAAATTGTATTCGTTAAAAATACATAACACAAATGGTGTTCTAGAAAATAGCAAGAACCATGACTTCTATACAACTGCAAGTAGGTAGACTTGATGAATATGTGACCAGTCCTAACCAATGCAATTCTAATGAATGAAAACATATAAATACAAGAATCAATGAGCCACATATATTCTTTTACAGTCATTTCTCCCAAGAAAAGTACCAAGAAAGCATCAAGAATGTGAACTATGTAGCAGAAACTTGCGTGGAGTTTTACAAGTTGAGAGTACAGCATTGTGATGTTAGAACTCATAACAAAATTTCACATAGAAATCAATGCATGGTTCTAAGCAACCAGAGAGAGAGAGAGAGAGAGAGAGAGAGAGAGAGAGAGAGAGTTCTTACTCTGTAAAGAAGCTCTTGGGTCAAGGCAATGTGGGTTCTACATTGACGACACAGGAAGAAATTAACATCTGGAGTTCGGCTGAATTCGACGAGTAAGCGGTTCCCCGTTGTTGCCATTTCGATCAATCAACAGCTCTGAAAAATAGTATAAACTATTTTGAGAGAGCAAGGAACTTCAAGAAAATTATTAATGATTCAACGTAAATTGGACCAAGGAACAGAGCACGAATTGGACTAAAGCGAGAAGGTTAATGATTCTTACTCAGAGAAAAATGGAGTTGGACGATGGATTCAAGTTGTTGAACGCGAAAGCTCAAGAAGGTTTGAACTGGGTCTATGAAGCTGTCTCTGAGAGAGAGAGAGAGAGAGAGGTATTTAAGTTCTTGATCGTAGAAGAAAGTATCTGTACTG
The DNA here is from genome assembly GCA_033060915.1 of Euryodendron excelsum. Classification (NCBI taxonomy): domain Eukaryota; kingdom Viridiplantae; phylum Streptophyta; class Magnoliopsida; order Ericales; family Pentaphylacaceae; genus Euryodendron; species Euryodendron excelsum. Next base: position 14,578,926 of record CM065380.1, on the reverse strand, counting down.
TAGACTGTAGATATAAGGCAATTTCTTATCCATACATACACATGTATATTCGTAGACAGTTAGGGATAGTAGCGCCAGAACGTATCAAGTGGTTAGAGAGAGAGAGAGAGAGAGAGAATTAACCGCCAGAGTCAATTGAAAACTTGTCACTCACCAAGAAAGAAAATGGAAAATGGTTAGAACCAGTGAAATAATAAAATTATGATTGTAGGATAGGAAGGCAGGAGAATATGTGCTCTGTTTTTCCTTTATCCTGCCTCACTTACATCATGCAAATTGTAGAACTCTAAGATATAAGCATTTCTAGGGGCACATGAAGATCATAACCCTTAATTCTACAGCGCACAGAAAAGTTTCCTTTTTTGGAGAAAATTGAAATCCTTTCCCTAACAAAACTCATGTTTCCCAGAGTATCTAACATTGTTTCAAAATAGTTCACACTATGTATTGATTAGTGAGACAACCAAGAAATCGTCGAACCAGAACTAAATAGAAACAGAGGATTGAGAATACAGTGCATGAAACTTCATGTTCAGTGATGCGGTTGTCACCATTGATGCTGTGGCCAAGTTAACCATTTTCAAATTAGTCCCTTGTCATTTTTAGACGGGTACGCAATGGGTTTGATGAGCTCACACTTGGAAAACAAAAACACACGAAGAAAATACCGAATAGATTGTTGTATTTCTCTCTTTTTTAATTTTTTATAACGACTCGTTTGGTACTGATTTTGAAGTTAATCAGCCCTCTTGCTTTAAACTCATTTAGAAAATACCGGGTCCCAGCCAATATAAGCAAATTATTGATAGAACTCCAAAATAGCATGTTCTTTTGACTCAAAATTTTTTTTTTCTCATCTTTAATTATTGGAAACTTATAAAGTTCTCTGGCAGGCCCTGATAAATAGACCAACAAAATCCTTCAACTCGTATATTATTAAACCCAAGTTTTGTAAATATTTCTTCATTTTCGTCCCGAAGCATTTTAAACCACTCATTTATCTTAAAATCCCATTATTCTTTCACTCTGCATTGAATTACATAAATGATCTAGCAATAATGGAATTTATATTTTTTTCCATTGAATCACGTGAAATTTTCCCACAACTCTTTATGTGATATGTATGAAATTTATACGAACGGAGTAATAAAGAGAAATTTCTACTGTTCAGATCCTTGTCCAACCAAGAAAAGCTTACTTGACGAGACTGGGCTGGTTCCCTTCTGCTTGGCGCCCTCTCTTTGTATAGATGTTGGGCCAGGGAAGCCCGCCTAACTAAAGTATACGTTGGCCACGACTCCATCTCGGCCAGCATTCTGCTCCCGAGCGGGTACTTAAGAAGAAAATTCTATTCTTAATTTTATGGTATTTTCATACAAAAAAAATCTATTAGAATAATATTTCAGTGGCATTTGTGAAATTATAAGTTAAAATAGTGAACGTTTTGACTAAAAAGAAAAGAACCACAAACAGTTACACCATTAGCATGAAAATTTGAGATAAAAAATTTGTTTGTATATCATTATTCTATGTAACAAGATCATTTGAAAGTGAGGAAAAAGAAGAGCTCTTAAATTTCTTCCTATTTAATTGACTTACAATCCAAGTCTCGAGCGACACGTCATTACATGCGTTAGGGTTCTAACATATCTACATACGTAATTTTTTTTTTTGTAAGTTCAAAGATTAATTAAAGCCAGTTTGACAAAAAGTAGTAGTAGCCTAAGGTTCAGAAATTTTTTTTGTGGGTACGTTGATAAGGTCAGAACGAGAGAGTATACTATTAAAGTTGAAGCCTGAAGGTATGAACAGTTAGAAGAATACAAACGCCATGCGTGCACGGAATATGTCCTAACATTGGAGAGCTAGAACTTGGCTTGTTCTGGTAAGTGGTATGGTACGAATTTGGTACGGGCATTCAATGTTGACCATATTTAATTAACTACGTTAGTTTTGAATTGTTCTAGTCTTCAACCACGTTGGAAGTCCAATAATTCGTCCTGCAAAGAAAAATCAGAACTTGCCAACTGGGCCTTGTTACTTTTCCAATTCGCTAAATCACCTAGTGAGCTGGCCGAACATAAGTAATTAATACGGATAAGTTTCCATTCCTTTGGTCAATCAGAAGTTTCCTTTTTCTTTCTTTTTTTTAAGCAATGGTGGTAGCCTCTTTGCAACTTGTGGAAAGGGAGGAGGAAATAAAGAAAAAAAAAATAGAAAAAAATTATAGAGAAAGTGATTTGAAATTTTTTTTTAAACTTTTTTTTCCCTTACCTCCCAAACTAGAGATGCTGGAAAATAATTATTTTTTTCTTCTTTTTACTTTTTTTTCTCAAGCTCCAAATAAGCTGCAAAAACTGTGTCCTCTTAGCAAGATTTCAAAAACTGCAGCTTGTGCATCGAACAAGCACAATCGAAATGAAAGACCAAATTGTAAAATTAGATTCTTCCTAACTTGAAAGTCCAAAATTATATATCTTACCTTGCAAAATGAACATCACCTATTATTATGTCTTTTAATTTTGAAATTTAAGTTCAAGATTTTAACGAATCTGAATATCAAAAGAGATGTTTTGACTTTACTTTTGAAATTGTTGGTAAGGGAAAGGCAATGAGAAGGGATTCACGGTATTGCAATAAGGCAAAAGTAATTTTCTTTTGATTTTTTCTCTCCAAAATCATGAACGGAACAGAGTATTAACTTTTTTCATGATGGTGCAATTTTATTATCATGAAGGTCTACAGGCAGTAGGCTAGCTTATAGACCACAGTTTTAGGCTATGCCAACTAATGAAATTCAAATGTCCAATTTAAAACCAATACCCCCGTAACACCTCCTCCCCCCCCCCCCCCCCCCCCCCCCCCCCCCACCCCAAAACCAACAAAAAAAACACAAAAAAAAAAAAAAAAAAACCCCCAAAAAAAGGGTTCTTTCACTCGAATTCCAAAACAGAAAAGGAAAAATGTCTGGTAGTTGTGGTACAGGAGAAATGTAGACAAAAGTTTTTCAATGCTCATACCTATAAAATTTACAATATGAAATTTATTTCATCAAAAGCATCATTATTTGCAACAAATTAATAGTGGTGAGGTAATAGAAACCCATATGTCAATTTAATAGGAAAAAATTTAATTTCTATTAAATGAATATATCGTCACATCTAAAATACTCAATAAAAGTTATATCCATATCAAAAAATAAAAAATCTAGAAAGTATATTTTTTATAATTTTAATAGATTTTATACCCATATCGTAAAAACCCTTGTTTGAAAGCATGATTTCTTTAAAAAAGAGTTCCTGGTGAGCAGAGACGAAGTCAGCTGGTAGCCTGGTGCCTAGAGGGACAACTACCCCTCAAAATTTTAAAACTTTTATTCTTACTTTTAGTTTTAAGAATATGTCTCAATCTACTACTCTAAAAATTTATAAATATCTTTTTAAATTATTATTTTACTTTAAAGCCCCATTTATATATTATATTCAAGTGTATATGCATTTATACTATTATAACTTACAAGCTCCATTTCCACTGGACATTCGTCTAATACGTAGTTTGTTAAGTCAAACTCTTGGAAACAATGGCTTATTTTTCTTAACCGACTGCTGATGAGTTTTGCTAGAAAGTCTCATGCATGTTTCGTGTTGGCGCATATAAAACTAGTGTGGAAAAGAAAACAGTAGCTGACGGCGGGCCGAGCCGCCAGCAGTACTACTGGTCCCGGTCAATCGAAACTAATTTCGCGCGCAGAAATTGGAGAACTAATGTTCGCAGATGGGAAAATAGGTTGCAAAGCTTTTTTCTTTTTTCAAAAAATGTTATATGTAATGTTTTTTAAATTTATTTTCTCACTTTTTAAATACAAATGAATGGGTTACACACAAATTTATTAATGTGAATTCTTAACTTGTGTCTATAAGTGAAAAAAAAATAATTAAGAAATAAAATTGTATATAATATTATTATTATTTTTTTGTTAAAAATAAAACTCAATCATAAAAAATTAGACTTGATTATCTAAAAATGAAGATTTAGTCATGCTTTAAAATAATACTTAACAATTTTGAGACTTGACTAATACATAATGCACGTATACGTGCAAAGTAATGCAATGTTAACATGAGACATTTCATTTAAAAAAGAAAAAAATGTGATTCTTCTATAAAATTTATACAAAAAATTCTAATTAAATGATGTGACTTTGATATTTATATAATTATAAGTCATTATAGTGAGTATTTTGTATAATATTTTTGCGTGACTCTTTATGACTAAATTCCAATGCAACAAAAAGAAAAACAAACCTAATCCTCATTTTCAAACCTTCCCCATCCCTGATCATTAATTCTCTCAACACAAAAAGAAATAATAAAAAGAACCTTCACCTAACTGACTTTCAACCTCTAATCCAAACATGCTTACAAGTCCTAAAACAAAATTGAGATTATAATTAGAGTACGACCTACGTCGGATACGCTAAGTTATGCAATCATCAGAGAAAAGTGCTATAAAAGTGTTTTTTTTTTTGGATCAGCAAAAGAGAAGACCATTCATTCAGGTAATAAAATGATTACAAGAGTAGGTTTCACTGAGTTGGGAAAGTTCAAATCAGACCAGACCAGAGAAGTAAGATTAAAGATACAAAAAGAAGGAAAGAGGTGTTGGCAAGGGACCAACTAAAACTTCCTGACAATGGATGAGCGTTTAAGACTCCTAACATCTGCAATGTTGTAAACAAACTCCAGTACATTGAAGTCAGTATTAGCAACTTTAGCTTTCACCCAAAATGCAGTGTAGCTTGATTATATGCACAGTTTCTTCCCAATCCAGAGGGATGCCATTGAAGATGATGTCATTTCTTAGCAGTCAAATATTCTATATTATAACATAAGAAGAGTGCTCTGTAAATGAACTTTTGAAGGCTAAATAGCTTGAAGTCAAACCACCACATGGCTAAATCTGCTAGATTGAATGAGAAAATCCATTGAGTACCCAACCAATTAAGGATGGAGAGAGGGAGAGAGACGAAGCTTACACTCAACTACCTCGCAGCCGAACCGCGTAGATCAATCGGAACGTTACTATGAGGTGCGCTGCTTACTATTATGCGACGACCTGTGACCACGTTCTCTCTGACGTCTGTTGGCCAATGGAATTCTAGTACTTGCTCGCTGATTCTGACCTCTTATCTCTTAAGTTCCTTTCGTACTAAATACCAGCACTTATTACCAAATCAGGGGAATTGTTGCTTGTGTAAGAAAAAGACTTTAAAAAATGGATTTAAGCTTATGTTAAATGCCACATGATAATTAAGATACGATCACACAAAGACTTAAAAAATGGATTTCAGCCTGTGGCAAATGTCTCATTGTAATTAAGATCATATTGCACGTGGCTCTTATTCGGAAAAAAAATTTAGTAATTAAGTGGTACTGAGTACTCAGTACTAATTCTTTTTAAATAGTGATATGAAATGGGTGAATATATTATTAACCTGAGCTTGCAGAGTAGTGGAGAAACTTTTACGCTTCGTTTGGAATCCGAATTTTCGGTGAAAAAAAAAAATATAACAAAATGAAAGAGTATTTTTATTTACTTTTCCTTTATATTTTTCTTTTTCTTTACTTTTTCAATTGAAAATTCAAATTTTAAACAAAGTATTAAGAAAAAATACCACTTGACAAAATTTAATAAAATTTTTTTTTAAAATCTCTCCACTACTCTACAAGCTCTAATTACTAAAATATTTACCTACCACGCATTACAATTTGATAAAAATGACTACTAAACACCCAATAATACCTTACTACTGAATTATATTCCTTCCGGTACCACTTGGAATGGTCAAAGCCGTTTACAAGGAAGTAGGCCACATCTACAAAGCCAACAAAAAGGTTCTAGAACCGTCAAACAAGACTCTTTGACCTTGAGCTCGCCCCGCGCGGCTCTTTCTTGTCTCAGTTACGCGGTGAAGATGCATGTGTCGTGAGCCCTGACGAGCTAGTGACGGCTAAACTATTCCTTACCCACTCCAACTAGTATTCCACATATACATACGCGTACATCTATATATCCATCTACCTTAGCTTCCTTAGTGCCCAAGAAATAAATAGCAAATCCCGTAACTAACAAGCGCCGTCGTACTCGTCCACTCAAAACTATATATATACCAACCAACCCATACTCAACAAGTCAGTCACTTTTTTCACAAACAAAGCTTTTCTGCTTTCTAGCATTACATTCACATACACATACAAAACATGGGAATATTGAAAAGAAGCAGAGTAGATGGAGAGGTCGAGGCACTAGCCATGGCCAACTGCCTTATGCTTCTCTCTCGGGTAGGCCAGTCCGGTTCGACCGGCGGTCGAGTCTTCGCCTGCAAGACCTGTAACCGGGAGTTTCCGTCATTCCAAGCCCTCGGAGGCCACCGGGCGAGTCACAAGAAGCCTAGACTAATGGCCGGAGACCTTCTCCAAGTCCAGACGCCCAGCTCGCCCGCCAAGCCCAAGACCCACGAGTGCTCGATATGCGGCCTAGAATTTGCCACCGGGCAAGCGCTTGGGGGTCACATGAGGAGACACCGTGCTGCCGCCGCGAGCGAAGGGTTGACCACCAGTAGCACTACCACCAGTCAATCGACGGAGACGGTGCAGGTGCCGGTTATGAGGAAATCTAGTAGCGGGAAGAGAGTTTTTGGGTTGGATTTGAACTTGACGCCGTCTGAGAACGACGTGAAGCTTGGAAAGAAGATGGCCCCGTGGTGGTTGACTGCTTGATTTAAGTTTTGGCTTTCATCACTTTTTTTGCAAGGACCGGACAATTTTTGTACTAAGATATATCTTCATTGTTTATAGTAGATTTTCTTTTTTCACCCCTTTTGATTTAAATAGCTGATTCTTTTTTTTTTTTTGTCCGTACTTTTGTGCGATATATATAGAGATATAGTTTTATTCATTATCAACTGTTGTTGTGCTGTTACGTTAACTTACGTATATATATATATATCGTGTTGGCTTTTAGATTTAATTTATATTCTTTAAATTAAATGCTAAAATGCTATGAATGCTATGAATGCTAAAATGCAAGGTTGATTATATTCTTTACTCTCTTTTCCTTTGTTGGATTTTTCAGTGTGGTTCAGAATGCTAAGAAAAGAATCTAAACAAGAGAATGCCTTCGAAAATTTTTCACTAAAATGGCTCTTATATTCATACGAAGTTTTTTTTTAAAATTTGGTGGAGTCAGAGACATCTGCAGGCATGGGTTGAAATTAATCCTAAATTTCCATTTTTACCTTCTTTTCTTCTCTTCTAAATTGGCAGACACGAATTTACATTCGATTGAATGTATTATAAGTGCAAATTCAACTATTATTATGACAACTCTACAAAAAATTAAACTAATGTGTAGCTTATATTAAGTTGCCATCATTTATCGCCTTTGCTTTATCTTTTCATTTTCAGTTTTTTCCTGGTATATCATCCTTACAGTTATATTCAAGTTGTGTGTCTCCTGAAAAGTGCAAGCGCGTATAAAAGTTTAAGTTTTTTGTTGGATTGCCGCGCGCAGAGCAGCATTTGAACACGCCAGACGAGATTCTAGTGTTGCAGAGATCATAATTTTCCACTAAGAATGGCATAATAATCAAAATAAAAAATAACAACTTAGCTAATCATCGGTAAAAATTAGAAGCTACTTCTGGCATTAAAATAGATTTCACAGCAGGGTATTGTCGAAATCTTACACGTCTCTGAAGATTCCTAAAGGAAAACTTGTGCTCTGAAAAACAAATTGAAAACAACTGTGAGAATCAATAGATTGCTTTTCGCTTAACAGGATCTATAACACATGACCAGAGTAAATACACATTTTGCACTCATATAAACTGTCATATATATGTGTGTACATATATATAACTAACATTAGTTCATGTTTAGCTGCAGATTTTCTTCTTCAAGGGCTCAAGAAATTGTAGTGGTTCAAAATATAAACTCAAGTGGAGTTCTAGGAAATATCAAGAACCATGACTTCTATACAACCGCAAGTAGGTGGACTTGATGACTATGTGACAAGTCCTAATCAATGCAATTCTAATGAATAAAAACGTCCAAGTACAAGAATCAGTAAGCCACATATATGCTTTTGCACTAAATTTTCTTCCAGGAAAAATACCAAGAAATCATCAAGAATGTTACTATATAACAGAAACTTCCATTGAGTTTTACAAGTTTAGAGTACAGCATTGTGATGTTAGAACATTTAAAAAAAAACTACACCAGAGAGAGAGAGAGAGAGCGAGAGAGAGTTCTTACTCTGTAAACAAGTTCTTGGGTCAAGGCAATGTAGGTTCCGCATTGACGACAGAGGAAGAAATTAACAACTGGAATTCGGCTGTATTGGATGTGTAAGCGCCTCCCCGTTGTTGTCATTTCGATCAATCAAATAGCTCTAAAAATAGTACGAACTATTTTGAGAGAAGGAACTTCAAGAAAATTATTGGATCTGTAAACTAATGATTCATCAATGTAAGTTGGACCAAGAAACAGAGCATGCATTGGACTGAAGTGAGAAGGTTAATGAAGCTTACCCAGAGAAAAATGGAGATGGACGATGGATTCAAGTTCTTGAACGTGAAAGTCCAAGAAGGTTTGAACTGAGTCTACCAGAGAGAGAGAGAGAGAGAGAGAGAGAGAGAGAGAGAGAGAGAGAGAGGACGAGGTGTTTAAGTTCTTGATCGTAAGAGTGTTTTAGTTTCTGTACCGTATTTATAAGGCATAGGACTTCATATTCATGCATACACATGTATATTTGTAGACAGTTAGGAATAGGAATAGCAGTGCCAGAACTTCTCAATTGGTTTGAGAGAGAGAAAATGGAAAATTGTTTGAACCAGTGAAATGTCCAAAATCGGGATTGTAGGATAGTAAGTTAGCAGAGTATGAGCTCTGTTTCTATTTATCCTGCTTCATTTACATCCTGAAAATTGTAGAACTTATAAAGCATTGATGCAGTGGTGAAATTACACTTTTTTTTTACTCAGCAAAAAAAAAAAAAAAATTACACATTTTCAAGTTAAGTCCCTCTGTATTTGTCATTGTCAGATGAGCAATGGGTTTGATAAGCTTACGCTTGGAAAAGAAAAACACACGAGAATAACAGAAAACATGTTCTAGGCATTTCCAAGATAGTTTTTCCTAGTAACTCTTGAAATTTCTCTCACTTCTAAAGGACTTTTCCCATAATCCCACGATCCAAACACCGAATTAATCCAAGCACGAAATTTATAATACTTGATCTGTGGTAGGCTACAAATTAAAGGCTAAGACCATACACAACACATAGATTGCTGTATTAGCTTGTAAACTACTACTACTACTACTACTAGTAGCACAATTGTATCTCTGTTTTTTTACCAACTCATTTGGTACTAATTTTAAAGTTAATCAGCTCTCTTGCACAGAGCGCTTTGCTTTAGAACATGTTTGGAACTTGAGAAAGGGGAAAAAAAAATTACTATTCGCTATCATTTTTCTATTTGATTTGCAAAAAAAAAAAATAGAGAAAAGAAAGAGAGAGAAAGAGATAAATTGATTAAAAATTTTTCCTCATTTTTCTCTTTATTTTTTCTTCTTTTCTCTTTCTCTTCTTTTTTCTTCCCTCCCCCAAGTTCCAAACAAGCTGTTAACATCATTTAGAAAATACCCGATCCCTGCCTACACAAGCACATTGTAAATAAAACTTCAAAATGACATTTTCTTTTGAACCAATTTTTTTTTCTCCTTATGATTCTGAAGAGAAGAAAAAATTTCTAGTTAACAAACATTCTCTTAAAAACTTCCTCCTCTTAATTGACTTGCAATTCAAGTCTCGAGAGACACGTCATTACGTGTGTTAGGGTTCTAATATATTTACGTACGCAATCTTCTCGTTAGGGTTCTAAGAAGAAACAGAGAGGCCAACTACTATGTCCTTTGCTGCTCTATTTGAAGTCTGCAACATTCAGAACAACTTAGAAATACAAGCATGATCGGATTTTTAGTACAACTGCTAGAAATCTCCCTTTGGGTTTTTTTTCCTTGGTAACTGCAAATCCTTGAACAAAAAAATCCATATCCCAAAACTATCCCTTCTAATCTACTATGATATTCAATACATGCTTCTAACAACAATGCAAACAATAATCTTCAGCTAAGGATTTTGGGACAACCCGAAAAATCACCAAACCAGAATTTGAAAGAGACGGAAATTGGATGAGAGTGATATATGTGCACGTAAAAATTGCAAGTTCAATGAATTTCAGAAGATCCATTCTCCATCTACATGTCCTTGGAACACTTTTTCCATGGCCAATTTACGCGTTTTCAACTGGTTCATTTGTATGCGCATAAACCATCTGGGTACCATCCCACTTCAGCAGCATGTGACTGCTCACAAATTTTTGAATGAAATTCATATCAGTAAATAATATCAAGAGCTGCAAATTCAACTATAATCGACTATGTTGATCTCAAAGGCTTACAGAAACAGCGCGAATCTTCCTGGGATGAGTGCAGGGTGGTCTTCTGCCACTTCAATCTGAACAATATTGTACTATGAATTAGAACTTGTTTTTTTAAGTGTAAGAACTAGGAACAAAGATAATCTCAAACCAGGGGAAACTTTGTGAAAATTGTCTTTACCATTTTCCACCCCAAATTGCTGTTGCATCTGGTGCAGAAAACCACTGATGCAGTGTAATTAGCCATCCTATGGTAAACATCAGGGTCTTCAACTTTCACATTGACACTGCATGAGAGACATGCAGTAGTTGCCATGAATGCTAAAATGCAAGGATGTGGGATACAATAAAAATAGTATATATATACAAAATTTCCCTTTTACCTTCTTTTCTTCACATTTAAATTGGGATACACAAATTTTCTTTCAGTTGAATGAATTATGAGTTCAATTTCAAATATTATGCTTACAACTCTGCTGAAAAATTAAACTAAGTTGTAGCTTATATTAAGTTATCGTCATTTATCATTCTTTCTTTTTAACTTCTGCCTCTTTATATAATTCTGTACAATCAAATTCAAGTTGTGTGTTTTGTGTAAAACTTGAAAATTTTTCTTGGATTGCTGCACTAAGAGCAGCATTTGCACACACGAAATGAGATTCTAGTGCTGCAAATGTCAGTCTTCCACTGAGAATAGCATACTAATCAAAATAAATAAAAAAAACTGACAACTTAGCTAATCATCTATTAAAATTAGAAACTACTTCTGGCATTAAAATAGGTTTCACAGCAGGGTACTGTTGAAATCTTACACGTCTCTGAAGACTCCTGCGCGATACTTTGTGCTCTGACAAAACAAATTGAAAACAGTGGTGAGAATCAATATATTTCTTTCTGCTTAACAGGATCTATAACACATGACCAGAGTAATTATACATTTTGCACTCGTATAAACTGATGTGTATATATATAAATATCAAACATTGGATCATGTTTAGCTGTTGTTTTTCTTCTTCAAGGGCTTCAGGAAATTGTATTCGTTAAAAATACATAACACAAGTGGTGTTCTAGAAAATAGCAAGAACCATGACTTCTATACAACTGCAAGTAGGTAGACTTGATGAATATGTGACCAGTCCTAACCAATGCAATTCTAATGAATGAAAACATATAAGTACTAGAATCAATGAGCCACATATATATTCTTTTACAGTACATTTCTCTCAAGAAAAGTACCAAGAAAGCATCAAGAATGTGAACTATATAGCAGAAACTTGCATTGAGTTTTACAAGTTGAGAGTACAGCATTGCGATGTTAGAACTCATAAAAAAATTTCACATAGAAATCAATGCATGGTTCTAAGCAACCAGAGAGAGAGAGACAGAGAGAGAGAGAGTTCTTACTCTGTAAAGAAGCTCTCGGGTCAAGGCAATGTGGGTTCTACATTGACGACACAGGAAGAAATTAACATCTGGAGTTCGGCTGAATTCGACGAGTAAGCGGTTCCCCGTTGTTGCCATTTCGATCAATCAACAGCTCTGAAAAATAGTATAAACTATTTTGAGAGAGCAAGGAACTTCAAGAAAATTATTAATGATTCAACGTAAATTGGACCAAGGAACAGAGCACGAATTGGACTAAAGCGAGAAGGTTAATGATTCTTACTCAGAAAAATGGAGTTGGACGATGGATTCAAGTTGTTGAACGCGAAAGCTCAAGAAGGTTTGAACTGGGTCTATGAAGCTCTCTGAGAGAGAGAGAGAGAGAGAGAGAGAGAGAGAGAGAGAGAGAGAGAGAGAGAGGTATTTAAGTTCTTGATCGTAGAAGAAAGTATCTGTACTGTAGATAGATATAAGGCAATTTCTTATCCATACATACACATGTATATTCGTAGACAGTTAGGGATAGTAGCGCCAGAACGTATCAAGTGGTTAGAGAGAGAGAGAGAGAGAGAGAGATTAACCGCCAGAGTCAATTGAAAACTTGTCACTCACCAAGAAAGAAAATGGAAAATGGTTAGAACCAGTGAAATAATAAAATTATGATTGTAGGATAGGAAGGCAGGAGAATATGTGCTCTGTTTTTTTCCTTTATCCTGCCTCACTTACATCATGCAAATTGTAGAACTCTAAGATATAAGCATTTCTAGGGGCACATGAAGATCATAACCCTTAATTCTACAGCGCACAGAAAAGTTTCCTTGTTTGGAGAAAATTGAAATCCTTTCCCTAACAAAACTCATGTTTCCCAGAGTATCTAACATTGTTTCAAAATAGTTCACACTATGTATTGATTAGTGAGACAACCAAGAAATCGTCGAACCAGAACTAAATAGAAACAGAGGATTGAGAATACAGTGCATGAAACTTCATGTTCAGTGATGCGGTTGTCACCATTGATGCTGTGGCCAAGTTGCCCATTTTTCAAATTAGTCCCTTGTCATTTTAGATGGGTACGCAATGGGTTTGATGAGCTCACACTTGGAAAACAAAAACACACGAAGAAAATACCGAATAGATTGTTGTATTTCTCTCTTTTTTAATTTTTTATAACGACTCGTTTGGTACTGATTTGAAGTTAATCAGCCCTCTTGCTTTAAACTCATTTAGAAAATACCGGGTCCCAGCCAATAGAAGCAAATTATTGATAGAACTCCAAAATAGCATGTTCTTTTGACTCAAAATTTTTTTTTTCTCATCTTTAATTATTGGAAACTTATAAAGTTCTCTGGCATGCCCTGATAAATAGACCAACAAAATCCTTCAACTAGTATATTATTAAACCCAAGTTTTGTAAATATTTCTTCATTTTCGTCCCGAAGCATTTTAAACCACTCATTTATCTTAAAATCCCATTATTGGTTCATTCTTCATTGAATCATATAGATGATCTAGCAATAATGGAATTTATATTTTTTTCCATTGAATCACGTGAAATTTTCCCACAACTCTTTATGTGATATGTATGAAATTTATACGAACGGAGTAATAAAGAGAAATTTCTACAAAAAAAATTCTATTCTTAATTTTATGGTATTTTCATACAAAAAAAATCTATTAGAATAATATTTCAGTGGCATTTGTGAAATTATAAGTTAAAATAGCGAACGTTTTGACTTAAAAAAAAAGAACCACAAACAGTCACATTATTATGTATGAAAATTTGAGACAAAAAATTTGTTCGTATATCATTACTCTATGTAGTAAGATCATTTGAAAGTAGGGAAAAAGAAGGGCTCTTAAATTTTTTCCTATTTAATTGACTTACAATCCACGCCTCGAGCGACACGTCATTACATGCGTTAGGGTTCTAACATATCTACATACGTAATTTTTTTTTTTTTTTTTGTAAGTTCAAAGATTAATTAAAGCCAGTTTGACAAAAAGTAGTAGTAGCCTAAGGTTCAGAAATTTTTTTTGTGGGTACGTTGGTAAGGTCAGAACGAGAGAGTATACTATTGAAGTTAAAGCCTGAAGGTATGAACAGATAGAAGATTACAAACGCCATGCGTGCACGGAATATGTCCTAACATTGGAGAGCTAGAACTTGGCTTGTTCTGGTAAGTGGTATGGTACGAATTTGGTACGGGCATTCAATGTTGACTATATTTAATTAACTACGTTAGTTTTGAATTGTTCTAGTCTTCAACCACGTTGGAAGTCCAATAATTCGTCCTGCAAAGAAAAATCAGAACTTGCCAACTGGGCCTTGTTACTTTTCCAATTCGCTAAACCACCTAGTGAGCTGGCCGAACATACGCAATCAATACGGATAAGTTTCCATTCCTTTTGTCAATCAGAAGTTTCCTTGCAACTTGTGAAAAGAGAGGAGAAAATAAAGGCAAAAAAGTGAGAAAGAAATTATAGAGAAAGTGATTTGAAATTTTTTTTTTAAAATTTTTGTTCGCTTGCCTCCCAAGCTGGAGATGCTGGAAAATAATTATTTTTTTCTTCTTTTTACTTTCTTTTCTCAAGCTCCAAATAAGCTGCAAAAATTGTGTCCTCTTAACAAGACCCCAAAAACTGCAGCTTGTGCATCAAACAAGCACAATCCGAATGAAAGACCAAATTGTAAACTTAGATTCTTCCGAACTTGTAAGTCCATAATTACATATCTTATCTTGCAAAACAAACATAGTCTATTATTATTGTACTGTCTGTTTTTATTTTTTATTGTGTGTTATAGGTGTATGTTTTTATTTTTTATTTTTTTATAGTCTGATGATGATATTTATAGGTTACCGTTTTACTAACAGTACTAGACTAATATTTTAGAATAAGAAAATACACCTATTTTAATGTTTTTTTTTATATTTTTTATTTTAAAAAAAATAAAAAACAGAAACAGAAAATAAAAACCAAACAAACCTTTTGACTTTGCTTTTGGAATTGTTGTCAAGGGAAAGGCAATGGGAAGGGATTCATGGTATTGCAATAAGGCAAAAGTAATTTTCTTTTTATTTTTTCTCTCCAAAATCATGAACGGAACAGAGTATTAACTTTTTTTTATGATGGTGCAATTTTATTATTAGAGGCAGTAGGCTTGCTTATAGACCACGGTTTAAGGCTATGGCAACTAATGAAATTCAAATGTCCAAATTTAAAACCAATACCTCCCCCCCCCCCCCCCCCCCCCCCCACCCCCCACCCAAAAAAAAAAAAAAAAAAAAAAAAAAAAAAAAAGGTTCTTTCACTCGAATTCCAAAACAGAAAAGGAGAAATGTCTGGTAGTTGTGATAAAGGAGAAATGTAGACAAAAGTTTTTCAATTCTCGTACCTATAAAATTTTATAATATGAAATTTATTTCATCAACAGCATCATTATTTGCAACAATTTAATAGTGGTGAGGTAATAAAAACCCATATGTCAATTTAATAGAAAAAATTTTAATTTCTATTAAATGAATATATCATTACATCTAAAATACTCAATAAAAGTTATATCCATATCAAAAAATAAAAAATCTAGAAAATATATTTTTTATGATTTTAATAGATTTTATACTCATATTGTAGAAACCGTTGTTTGAAAGCATGATTTCTCTGAAAAAGAGTTCCTCGTGAGCAGGGACGAAGGCAGCTGGTAGGCTGGTGCCTAGAGGGACAACTACCCCTCAAAATTTTAAAACTTTTATTTTTACCTTTAGTTTTAAAGATACTTCCTAATCTACCACTCTAAAAATTTATAAACATCTCTTTAAATTGTTGTTTTATTTTAAAGACTCATTTATATATTATGATGGGGACCGATTAGGCTAGTCCTGATCAGGATTCTATGATAGGCCGACTAGGGTCGTGAGAGGCTGATCGGGGAGACCACGCACCACGCACCACGAGACACCGTGGCAATACGGGATAGGAGGTGATTGAGCACACCAAAATCGATTAGTTTGGCTGAGCATCCCGAACAAGAACATACCGACCACTTCCTCTCGACTGACCTGTGAGGACTACTATTGACACTGAACCCGACTGTGTACTGCCAAGAAGACAAGACGGGTAGTGGGACAACCCCTCCTCTTGCTATATGCCAACGTCAGCTTAACAGATGCCTCAAGAGATGTCACGTGTGGGAAACAACTATTCTCACAACTATCCTGTCAGAGACTTTACTGCTTAATGATGAATAGCCACGTGAGAAGACCCTCATTCCTTCACTAACCATTTGAAGACACTGTGGGGACCACAACTATAGACGTAAAAGGAGGCAACCTCCATCTCCAATGTACGCATAACTAAAAATCTTAACAAAAACTCTATAGAGTGTTACTCTCAAGCTTAATTTTGTAATAAGAGGATTTTTGATAAGCACTACGTCGATATTCAAGAATTCAGATTTTCTTTACCTTCAATTGGAGCAACTCACTGAAACCTGAGAACAAACCCTACAAATTTACTACTCGATCATAATATATTTAAGTTTATATGCATTTGTACTATAATTTTCAATGGACATTCGTTTTATGTTTTCCAATACGTAATTTGTTAAGTCAAACTCTTGGAAACAATGGCTTATTTTTCTAAACCCACTGCTGATGAGTTGCTGGAAAGTCTCATGCATCTTTCGTGTCGGCCACACGTGACCAGAGTAGAAAAGAAAGCAGTTCCCTCTCGAAGCTTCATAGAAAAACCGCACCTGACAATCGAAACTAATTTCACGAGCAGAAATTCGAGAACTAATGTTGGCAGATGGGAAAATAGGATGCAAAGTTTTGTTTTGTTTTGTTTTTTTTGTTTTTATGAAAAATGTTATGTGTAATTTTTTTTAAATTTATTTTCTCTCTTTTTAAATATAAGTGAATGAGTTACACACGAATTTATTAATGTGGGTCCTTAATTTTGTGTCTATGCAATAATATTAGGGTTACTCTTAATAACCACTTCTTCAATTACTCTTGTTGAGTTAGCACATGCTAATAGACAGAGGGAGAGAGAGTCAGAATTGATCAGACTATCAGCGCTTGCCAACTCAGCAGGAGTGGTTGAAGAAGTGGTCGATAGCAGTATACGTAACATTACTCATATCCATGAGTGAGAAAAAATAATTAAAAAATAAAATTATATATAGCATTACTATTTTTTTATTAAAAATAAAACTCAATCATAAAAAATTAGATTTGGTTATTTGAAAAATGAGATTTAGTCACACTTTTAAAATAATGCTTCACAATTTTAAGACTTGACTAATACATAATGCATGTATACGTATGAAGTAATGCAATGTTAATAGGAGACATTTCATGCAAAAAAGAAAAAAAATGTGATTCTTCTATAAAATTTATACAAAAAATTCTACTTAAATAATGTGACTTTGATATTTATATAATTATGAGTTATTATAGTAAGTGTTCTGTATAATTTTGTTGCGTGACTGTTTGTGGCTAAATTCCAATGCAACAAAAAGAAAAACAAATCTAAATCTCATTTTCAAACCTTCCCCATCCCTGATCATTAATTCTCTCAACACAAAAAGAAATAATAAAAAGAACCTTCACCTAACCGACTTTCAACCTCTAATCCAACCTCTAATCCAACCATGCTTACAAGTCCTAAAACAAAATTGAGATTGTAATTAGAGCAGGACCTACGTTGGATACACTCAGTTATGCAACCACCAAAGGAAAGTGCAATAAAAGTGTTTGTTTCATGGTAAGGAGTAGAAGTA
The DNA here is from genome assembly GCA_033060915.1 of Euryodendron excelsum. Taxonomy (NCBI): domain Eukaryota; kingdom Viridiplantae; phylum Streptophyta; class Magnoliopsida; order Ericales; family Pentaphylacaceae; genus Euryodendron; species Euryodendron excelsum. Next base: position 14,561,260 of record CM065380.1, on the reverse strand, counting down.
CGAAGTGTTTGTTCATGGTAATTAAGGAGCAGAAGTAGAGCCAACTTTAAGACCAAGTATGAGAGAGAGAGAGAGAGAGAGAGAGAGAGAGAGAGAGAGAGACGAAGCTTACACTCAACTACCTCGTAGCCGAACCCCGTAGATCAATCGGAACGTTACTATGAGGTGCGCTGCTTATTATTATGCGACGGCTTGTGATCCACGTTTTCTCTGACGTCTGTTGGCCAATGGAATTTTTTACTACTTAGCTCCCTGATTATGACCCTCTTATCTCTTAAGTTCCTTTCATACTAAATACTAGCACTTATTATAAAGGTAATACTATACAATTAAAAAAATTATACAAAATTTATATAATTAAATTACATGTCTATTACTTTAAAATAAAGAGCTCACTTAAATACTGATTAATTATAAAATTATTATCGTCATATTATTTTGATACAAATTTCTGTACATAAATTTTAAAAGAATAACATTTTTTAATACCAAATCAGGGGAATTGTTGCTTGGGTAAGAAAAAGACTTTAAAAAATGGATTTACGGTTATGTTAAATGCCACATGATAATTAAGATCCTATCACACAAAAACTTAAAAAATGGATTTCAGCCTGTGGCAAATGTCTCACTGTAATTAAGATCGTATTGCACGAGGTTCTTATTCGAAAAAAAATTTAATGGTCAGGTAGTACTGAGTACTGAGTATTCATTTTTTTTAAATAGTAATACGTAATGGGTGAATATATTACTAATCTGAGTTTGCAGAGTAGTGGAAGGACTTTTACATTTCGTTTGAAATTTAAATTTTTGGTGAAGAAAGAAAAAAATAAAGAAAAAAAATAAAATAAAAAAGTATTTTTATTCACTTTTTTCTTATGTTTTTCTTTTCCTTTACTTTTTTAACCGAAAATTTGAGTTCCAAACAAAGTATTAAGAAAAAATAACACTTGAAAAAATTTAATAAATTTTTTTTTTAAAAAATTACTTCACTACTCTACAAATTTAAATTACTAAAATATTCAAGCATCACACATTACCATTTAATAAAAATGACTATTAAACACCCAGTAATACCTAACTAGTACCTAACTATTAAATTATATTCCTTTCCATTCCACTTGGAATGGTCAAAGCTATTTACAAGGAAGTAGGCCACATCTACAAAGCCAACAAAAAGGTTCTAGAACCGTCAAACAAGACTCTTTGACCTTGAGCTCGCCCTGCACGGCTCTTTCTTGTCTCAGTTACGCGGTGAAGATGCATGTGTCGTGAGCGCTGACGAGCTAGTGACGGCTAAACTATTCGTTACCCACTCCAACTAGTATTCCACGTATACATACACGTATATCTATATATCCAGCTACCTTAGCTTCCTTAGTGCCCAAGAAATAAATAGCAAATCCCGTAACTAACAAGCGCCGTCGTACTCGTCCACTCTAAACTATATATATACCAATCAACCCATACTCAACAAGTCAGTCACTTTTTTCACAAACAAAGCTTTTCTGCTTTCTAGCATTACATTCACATACAAAACATGGGAATATTGAAAAGAAGCAGAGTAGATGGAGAGGTCGAGGCACTAGCCATGGCCAACTGCCTTATGCTTCTCTCTCGGGTAGGCCAGTCCGGTTCGACCGGCGGTCGAGTCTTCGCCTGCAAGACCTGTAACCGGGAGTTTCCGTCATTCCAAGCCCTCGGAGGCCACCGGGCGAGTCACAAGAAGCCTAGACTAATGGCCGGAGACCTTCTCCAAGTCCAGACGCCCAGCTCGCCCGCCAAGCCCAAGACCCACGAGTGCTCGATATGCGGCCTAGAATTTGCCACCGGGCAAGCGCTTGGGGGTCACATGAGGAGACACCGTGCTGCCGCCGTGAGCGAAGGGTTGACCACCAGTAGCACTACCACCAGTCAATCGACGGAGACGGTGCAGGTGCCGGTTATGAGGAAATCTAGTAGCGGGAAGAGAGTTTTTGGGTTGGATTTGAACTTGACGCCGTCTGAGAACGACGTGAAGCTTGGAAAGAAGATGGCCCCGTGGTGGTTGACTGCTTGATTTAAGTTTTGGCTTTCATCACTTTTTTTGCAAGGACCGGACAATTTTTGTACTAAGATATATCTTCATTGTTTATAGTAGATTTTCTTTTTTCACCCCTTTTGATTTAAATAGCTGATTCTTTTTTTTTTTGGTCCGTACTTTTGTGCGATATATATAGAGATATAATTTTATTCATTATCAACTGTTGTTGTGCTGTTATGTTAACTTACGTATATATATATATCGTGTTGGCTTTTAGATTTAATTTATGGGGTGTTTGATTAGCCATAAACGGGGACAGAATAATTTGGTCCATTTCGCATATGCGAGAGAAGAGTACTGAAAATTAGGCTTAGTACTGATGCTGAGTCAGAATAAATACCCAAGATCGACTGTTGAGACAACAGAAAACATTCTCCCAAGCCCCTTTTGATTGTCAGTTGCTTCCTGGCAAGCAATCACCTCTGCTATTAGTTGGAAGAAAGCTTCATCCAACTGACAGAAACACAATACCAGTGGCAGCTATATATTGACGCTTTGTATGTATATGTATATGATTATAGAGAGAAGAGGCATATACATACCAAACACCCCAGCTGTCCTGATTAGAGCTTTGGAGGATTTATACAGAGCACTCTCACATTCATGCAGGAGCAAGCAGGGAGCCTTCAAAGCACCTCTAAAAAGTCTCCACAAAAAATTCTTGTTTTCCTTGGGCGACTGCATGAGCTTGGATGACTTCTTCTCGAGGGTTTAAGAGGAAAAACTAAGAACGATAACCTGTGAGCTGACTTTTGACACAAAAATTTTAATTAACAATATGTTTTCATTTGTGCAATAGTCTTTTTTAGGTAATGAAATACCACCATAAATTTATAAATGGAATGGCATGATTGAATTAGATTTCTCTACTATAAAACAAATCATTCATCACGATGACTTTTTATTAGAAATGTCACTACTACATAAAAATTTTCTATACAAATATTTTGAAATAATAACAATTTTCTTTTTGTTCATAAAGAGCTGTGCATGCTCCCATCTTTGCACTTGCCTATTTTTAATCCAATTTGACAAAATTAAAAGTAAAAATTTACCAGTGCACGAGGTTCCGATTCCAACAGAATATGGGAAGAGCCCAGACGTACGCTGCTTTATCTCTGTGACACCTAGTAGCAACCTCGCTTCAAGATATCTCCAATTATGTATGATAAAACAAGTTTAAGATTTCTCCACAAGGCTGTTTGGCCTGCCAAGAGCTCATTTAGACCTAACAAATTCATGCTGTAATTCTTTCTTTCTATTTTTTCTTTCTTTTTTGATCTTTTTTGGCATGCTGTAATTCAAAACACTGGCGGTTCATAAAAACAACTCGAAGAATAAAGATTTTTTTTTCTTAGCAATTAATACTATCGTAGATGTAAAGCAAGCATTAATATTGAGAGATTACAAAGTATAAAATAATGATGCACCGATGCACCAACAAAAATATTGTATCCACAGAAGACAGAAATTCACCAACAATAAAAGTCATACTTTCATAGGGAGTATAATACAATGTATGTATATATTGTTCATATTAGTAGCAAAAAAAAAGGAGGAGGGGGGGGGGGGGGGGGGGGGGGGGGGGGGGGGGGGGGGGGGGGGGGGGGGGGGGGGGGGGGGGGGGGGGGGGGGGGGGGGGGGGGGGGGGGGGGGGGGGGGGGGGGGGGGGGGGGGGGGGGGGGGGTGGGGGGGGGGGGGGGGGGGGGGGGGGGGAGGGGGGGGGGAAGGGGGGGGGGGGGGGGGGGGGGGGGGGGGAGAAAGAAGAAAAAAAAAAAAAAAAAAAAGGATTGCCTAAGATGTTCTCCTTCAGTTTTCATGGTCATTCGATTCTTCAATCTCTTACGGATCTGGTTGTTGCTTTAGCTTCATCAAATCATGAACCTATATAAAAAATAAAAAAAAAAAGATTTGTTAGTTCAAGTACTAATAAAACAAACAGAGAAACAACTAAGAGATGTAACAAAAGAACAACTCTATACCCTTACAAGATAAAGAAAAGTACTAATACAGTATGGTTCGTGAGAATTCAAATATTAAAAACTACTTACTAATCAGAGTACAATACAATAGTTTTTCTTTTGTTGATATAAGAATTACTTACTTTATATACATTTTTTTGAAAAAAATTTGAGATCTTACATGCACACACCAATAAATACACTTCTTTTTTTTTGGTTACAATACTCATAATTTTTTTCTTTGTAAGTAGAACTTATTATCTATATGTTACCGATAATTACACTTAAAACCATTTTATTTAATTTTATCTTGGTGAATATTTGTCACTGTGATATCACACATTTTATAAATATATGTTATTAAGTTACTTAAAAATATTTGTTTTGATAACATAATTGCTCTAAAACAAGATTTGCACCCTTAACAGCCTGCTTGGAACATGAGGGAGGGAAGAGAAGGGAAATGAAAGGAAAAAAAGAAAAAGAAAATGAAGAAAACTTATTTTTTCTTCCCTATTTAGTTTTGTAAACAAAATAAAAAGAAAGTGAAAGAAAAGAAGGGAGAATGATTTAAAATTTTTGCTCTCCTTATTTCTTAGATAGAATCAAAGAAAAACACGAGGGAAAATTTCCGTCCCCTACCCCAAGTTCCAAGCAGGCTCTAAAGCAAATTTCTGTTGGTTTATGCAATGTTAAGTTGATGAAACGCACCTCATAGGCGAAGAAAGATCCAGGTTCGAAGTTCATGCGCTGCTTCCTCGGACTGTTAGGCTTCGAGACCTTCCCTTTGTCGGGAACGCTAAGGTTCGGATTATTCCATGGTGTGAAGAAGGAGTGATCGACTTCTAAGAATGACGTCAACTGTGAAAAGTCTCTCTTCGACATCAACTCCTGCTGCTGCTGCTGGTGGCGCAACTCCTGCCGGTGGTGGTGCAATTGCTGCTGGCGAAGCAAATCCACCTTTTCAAATGGTTCATTTGTATCAGCATAAACTATCCGGTTCCCATCCCACTTCAGCAGCTTGTTACTGCTCACAAATTTTTGCATAAAATTAACCCATATCAGTAAATAATATCAAGAGCTGCAACTTCAAAGGCTTAGATCTCAGAGGCTTACAAAAACAGCGCGAATCTTCCTGGGATGAGTATAGCATTGAATTCTACCACTTCAATCTGAACAATGTACTATAGAATTAGAACATTTTGTAGCAGTTTAAGAACTAGGAAAAAAGATATTCTCAAAAACAGGGGGAAACTTTGCGAAAATTTTCTTACCAATTGCAACCTCAATTTGCTGTTGCATCTGGTGCAGAAAACATCTGCTTTAGTGTAATTACTATTAGGCATCTGATGGTAAAGATCTGGGCCATCAACTTGCACGTTGACACTGCCTGAGAGACGTGCATTAGTTGCCATGAATGCTAAAATGCAAGCTTTGAACCCAAAAAACAAAAAAAAACAAAAAAAAAAATGCAAGCTTGATTAGAATTTTTACAGTCCTTTTTCTTTGTAAGATTTTCCAGTGTGATTCAGAATGCTATAGAAAAGAATCTATACCAGAGAATGCCTTTGAAATTTTGTAACTCAAATGGCTCTTATATTCATACAAAGTCTGCTTAAACATGATCAAATTCAAATTCAAATATTGTCATGACAACTCTGGGTGAAAAATTAAACAAAGGTGCAGCTTAATTTATTATTATTATTATTATTATTCTTTTTCTTTCCCTTGTTAATTTATGCCTCTTATGTCATTCTGTACAATCAAGTTGTATGAGTCTTGTGCAAAGTGCGTGCTGCGTAAAATTTGAAATTACTTCTCGGATTGCTTCACTAAGAGCAGCATTTGCACACGAGAAATGAGATTCTAGTGCTACGGATATCATAGTTTTCCACTAAGAATGGCATACTAATCCAAATCAAAAGTGACCACGTAGCTAATCATCTATTAAACTTGGAAGCTACTTCTGGCATTAAAATAGGTTTCACAGCAGGGTATTGCTGAAATCTTACGCATCTCCGAAGACTCCGGCGCAATACCTTGGGCTCTGCAAAACAAATTGAAAACAACTGTGAGAATCAATAGATTTTTTTTTCTGCTTAAGAGGATCTATATCACATGACCAGAATACATATACATTTTGATATATATATATATATATAACATTAGATCATGTTTAGCTGTTGTTTTTTTTCTTCAAGGGCTTCAAGAAATTTTATTCGTTAAAAATATGAACACACGTGGTGTTCTAGGAAATATTAAGAACCATGACTTCTATACAACTGCAAGTAGGTAGACTTGATGATTATGTGATCAGTCCTACTGAATGCAATTCTAATGAAGGAAATCAATACGCCACATATATGCTTTTACACAACATTTCTCCCAAGAAAAGTACCAAGAAAGCATCAAGAATATTGTATCCTATATACAACATAAATTTCACCAAGAAATCAATGCATTGTCCTAAGCAATCAAATATACAGCATAGAAGAGAGAGAGAGAGAGAGAGAGAGAGAGAGAGAGAGAGAGAGAGAGAGAGAGAGAGAGAGAGAGAGAGAGTTCTTACTCTGTAAACAAGCTCTTGGGTCAAGGCAATGTGGGTTCTGCATTGACGGCAGAGGAAGAAATTAACATCTGGAGTTTGGTTCAATGAGACGAATTGCCTCCCCGTTGTCTCCATTTCGATTAATCAAACAGCTCTGTAAATAGTACGAAATATTTTGAGAAGCAAGGAACTTCCAGAAAATTATGGGTTCTGTGAACTAATGATTCAATGCAAATTGGACCAAGAAACAAAGCATGAATTGGACTAAAGCGAGAAGGTTAGTGGTGCTTACCCAGAGAAAAATGGAGGTAGACGATGGATTCAAGTTCTTGAACGCGAAAGTTTGAACTGGGTCTCTGAGAGAGAGAGAGAGAGAGAGAGAGGTATTCAAGTTCTTGATCGTAGAAGAGGCTGTCTAAGTTTCTGTACGGTATTTATAAGGCATTAGACTTCATATTCACGCATACATATGGATATTTATAGACAGATAGGAATAGCAGTGCCAGAAGAACTGAAGTGGAGAAAAAGAGAGAGAATTAACTACCAGAGTGGTTACAAGCTGATGTGCGCGCTGAGCACATTCTAATTCCCTGAACCCAAATGTTGCTAGATAGCAAAGATTGTAAATGGCCAAGTAGCTGTTGCATTTTCAATAGCAATCTTGCAACTTACAAAGAAAGAAAATCGAAAATTGTTTGAACCAGTGAAATGACCAAATCAGGGTTGTGGGATAGCAAGGCTGCATAATATGAGCTATGTTTTTCTTTATCCTGCCTTATTTACATCATGCAAATTGCAGAAGTACATGACATTTATATGACATTTATGCTGTGGACAAATTACACATTTTCGAATTAGTCCCTCTATATTTGTCATTGTTAGATGGGCAATGGGTTTGATACGCATACGCTTGGAAAAGAAAAACACACTAGAATAATAGAAAAAGTAATGCTATACAAACAAAAAAATTTATAGAGAATTTATCACCAAAATGATATGGTTGAATAAGCGTCATTCACTTTAAAACAAAACACCCACATTGATGACTCTTAATTACAATAATGTCACTGTCACATCATTCTGGTAAATTTTTTGTACAGATTTTTCTGAAGAAATAGTATTTTCCCAATAGAAAACATGTTCCAGGCATTTCCAATATAGTTTTTCCTAGTAACTCTTGAAATTTCTCCCACTTCTAAGGAAGTACTTTTTCAATAATCCCACAATCCAAACAACGAATTAATCCAAGCACGAAATTGATAATACTTGATCTGTGGGAAGTTACAGATTAAACTTAAAGACCAAACACAACCCATATATCTTTTTTCCTCCTTATCATTCAGAAGAGGAAATTTTTTTCAAAATAACATTCTCTAGAATTTCTTTTAGAAACTGTGGGCCCAATATGAGCCAAGTCCAAAACAAAAAAAAGACTAGCCCAGGTCAGTCGAAGGATGCCAATTTAGCAGGTCGGACCGATGCCGATTAGAGGTTAGGACCCAAAGAGGCTGGATCAGGGATTTTAATCCAAAAGATATAAGGGCTAAATAAATCCAGAATACAAATTTTATTTCTAAGTGAACAAGGACAATAAATGATAAGTCCAGAACATTAAACCGACTTGAAGAAGGAAGATTCCTGGGAGGAAAGTAACTCCAATTCCCAAAGAAAACATAGCATTTCGAAACCTATAAATACTCTCGTGCACTAAATGTGTAAAGTACGTTCACTTGAGTTTTAGTTCTCAATATTTTATTCAATTCATCATTTTTCTAACTTAATTATCGGAGTGCCTTTGGCTCAAAGTGGTCGAGTCATTCTTATTGTCTTCTTCCGGTATAGATTGCTCGTGCTTGTTGAATCGATTTGAGAGTTCAACTATACCTTCCTAAAAATCCCACTTACGGAAACCATAGCTAATGAAACTAGAATAGATTTTTTTTTTCTCTTCTTACTCACGCGAGCTCATATCCTTGATTGCCTATTGATCTCTAATTCTGATCTTCCTCCGTAATCTAATCTGATATTCCGGTGCCTGTATAGACCAAATTTCTAATATGGTCCAATTCTAACAGATGATAAATGCCAGTGTTTTGCAATGTTTGAATGATTACAATTCTGTATATTGCATTTGCTATAGAAGTTTTCAGAGAATGCATTGGAGGAAAGTTTCCAATACAAATTATTTGTTCTTGCATGTCCCTACTCGCTTTCCAAATGAATCCTGCAGGCACACATAATTTAGAAGAATATGAGGGTAATTCATACGTAACATGTCTTTCTTTTACTAATTGATATGCTCCACAAATAATTGAAATTCAATTTCTTTTTCTGTATCTTTAATTTTTGAAAACTTATGAAGTTCTTTCGCCAAGCCCGGATCAATGAACGTATAAAACCTTCAATTTGTATCTGGCTAAACCCATGTATTGTAAAATTTTCTTTATTTCCATTCCGGAGCATTTTAAATTTCTCATTTATCAAAAATCCCATTATTGGTTCATTCTTCATTGAATCATATAGATGATCTAGCAATAATGGAATTTATATTCTGTTTACTGAATCACATGAAATTTTCCCCAACTCCCTATATGGGATGTATGAAATACGTATGAACGGAGGAATAAAGAGAATTTTCTACTATCCAGAGTATTGTTCGAGTGACAAGGTAGAGGCTGGGCTAGTTCCTTTTTCACGCCTTGGGGCAAGGCAAGCCCCATGAAATTATAAGTTGGCTCTCAACTCCAGCTCCGCTTGCATCTCGCGCTTGAGGGGTTGGGGTCCTCAAGTGAACTACTAATTTGCAGTGTTGCCCCAACGCAAGAAAGGGCATTTGGTGAGGAGCATTGTTTTGAGGGAGGCAAATTAAGCGTGGTTGATAAGCCACTTCAAGAAGGTGACTGGGCTGGAGTGCTTTTATCAAATGATGCATATGGTATGAGCCATTCCCATCCCAAAATTTAATTTTTATAATATTTTTGCACAAATTTTTTTACTAAAGTGATATTTTAGTGACGTTTACAAAATTATAAATCAAAATAGCGAACGTTTTTAAAGGAAAGATCCATAAACAGTCTAATCATTCTATGTAAAGTTTCGAGACAAAATTTATTTGTATAACATTTCCCTATTTAGCAAAAGAATTCAAAAGTGGGGAAAAGAAAAGGCTCTTAAACTTCCTCCTTTAATTGACTTACAGTTCTGAGTCTTGAGAGACACGTCATTACGTGCTTTAGGTTTCTAACATACATACGTACGTAATCTTCTTATTATAAGTTAACAGAATAATTAAAGTCAGTTTGACGAAAAGTAGTAGTAGGCAAAGGTTCAGAAAGAATTTTTGTGGGGGTACGTTGATAAGGTCGGAATGAGAAAGTAAAATATTGAAGTTGAAGGTATCATGAACGGACAGAATAATATAAAACACCATGCGTGCATGGAACATGTCCTCACATTGGAGAGCTAGAACGTGGCTTGTCTCTGGTGAGTGGTGTGGCGCGAATTTGGTACGGGCATTAAATGTTGACCCACTAACTATAATTTTTGAATTATTCTAAATAAAATGTTATTCTTACAAAAAATTTATACAAAAATTTTATCAGAATAATATGACAGTAATATTATTATAATTAAGAATTATTATAATGAATATTTTATTTTTAAATAAATGATTTTTATCTAATTATATTATTTTAATAATAAAATTTTTTATTTGTAATAAATTTGTTCTAATCCTCAACCAAGTGGAAGTCCAATCATACGTGTTGCAAAGAAAAATCAGAACTTGCCAACTAGGCCTTTTTACTTTTCCAATTGGCTAAAATCACCTAGCGACTTGGCCAAGGCATACATAATTAATGCAGATGTGTTTACATTCCTTTTGTCAATCAAAAGTTTCCTTTTTTTTCAGAAATGGTGGCAGTTTATTTGAAACTTGAGAAAAGAAGGAAAAGAAAGTGAGAGAAAAATTATAAGGAGAGTAATTTGAAATTATTTTTTTGAATTTTCTTCCCTTTCCTCCCAAGCTAGAGATGATGAAAAATAATTATTTTTTCTTCTTTTTACTTTCTATTCTCAAGTTTCAAATAGGCTGCAAAGACTTAGCACATCTTGGCAAGACCCCAAAAACAACAGCTTATGCATCTAATAAGCACAATCAAAAGGAAGAAGCAATTTAGAAATTTAGGACAAAAGACCAAATTACAAAATTACCTTTTTTTGAATTGTTAGCCCATAATTATTTGTCCGATCCTTCAAAACAAGCATGGCCTATTATTATGTCTTTGCAATTTTGAAATTTAAGTTCAATGTTTCAACCAATCCGAACATTAAAAAAAAAAATTGTTTTCAGTTTGTTTTTGGAATACGTAAGGAAAAGGCAATGGGAAGGAAAATTATTTTCCCACTTACCTAAAAAGTAGTTTATATAAAATGATAAAAAAAAAAAGTCGTGAAATAAAGAGGAGGACAAATTATATGTAGTACTAAATGTTTCTTAAAAATTTTCATGATATTTTCTTTTATCATTGCCTTTCATGGTATTCTAATAAGGAAAAAGCAATTTTCTTCTCATTTTTTCTCTCCAAAACCATTAATCGAACAAAGTACTAATTGATGGTAGATTTTGATTATTAGGCTAGCTTATAGACCACTATTTAAGGATATGCCAACTAATGAAATTCAAACGTTCAATTAAAAACCAATATATTGCCCAAAAACAACCCCCCCTCAAAAAAAAAAGAAAAAAGAAAAAACAAAACAAAAGTTCTTTAAACCTTGGTCAAATTTGACCATTGGATCCATCAAAAAAATAAATAAATAATTGACCATTAGAATATCATTAAAAAAAAGAAAAAGGAAAAATGTCTGGTAGTTGGTGATAAGTTTTTCAATGCTCATACTTATAAAATTTTATAATATGGAATTTATATTATCAAAAGCATCATTATTTGCATCCATTTATCAATTTAATAAGAAATGAATTTATATTAAATGAGTATATTGTCACATCTAAAGTACTCAATAAAATTTATACCCGTATCAGAAAATAAAAATATAGAAAATATTTTTGTATAATTTTAATAGATTTATACACACGTTATAAGCACCCTTATTTGAAAGCATGATTTCTTTGAAAAATAGTTCCTGGTGAGCAGGAATAAAGTCACCTGGTTCTAGAGGGACAACTACCCCTTAAATTTTTAAAAGCTCTATTCGTACCTTCAGTTTTAAAATATTTTTCAATCTACCACTCTAATTGTTTATAAATGTCCCGTTAAATTGTTATTTTACTTTAAAGATCCATTTAAGTATTATATCTAAGTTTATATGCAATTATACTATTATATGGGAGTGCAAAAAAAATTATTGATTGGGATTAATAGTTATCTCCTAAATGAATTATTTCTTAGTTATGTTGCAGCTAAGCATGGCAAGTCTGATAATAACCTAATTTTTCTTTGAAAATGGATTATTGGCAAGTGGTAAGTATGGTGGTAACCCTAGCTTCTAACTTCTCGAGAAAATATTAGTTACAATTATTATACCACATTATTATATTAATATGATATAACACGTCAATAATACATACTTATACAGATATATTAAATTCTAATTATCAATACATCTTGTTTCAAACGAAAAAATTTAAATTTTAAACTCAAGTTTTACATGACTACGTGGCTCAAAATTTTCAATGTACATTCGTTTTATGTTTTCTAACACGTAGTTTGTTAAGTCAAACTCTGGAAACAATGGCTTATTTATCTTAAATCGACTGCTGATGAGTTTTGCTATGAAAGTCTCATGCATCTTTCGTGTAAGCCACATATAACTAAAGTGGAAAAGAAAGCAGTTCACTTTCGAAGCTTCATAGAAAAACCGTAAGTGACGGCGAGCCAAGCCGAGCCGCCAGCAGCACTACTGGTCCTTCTCAACACAAGCAAAAATTGGAGAAAAAATGTTGTCTGATAGGATGCAAAGCACTCGTTTTAAAAAATGAAATAAAATAAAATTCAGTCATAAAGAATTAGATTTGAGTTTAATGTATCAGTGTAATATTAATTTTTATAAAATATGCCCCGTTTTAATACTTAATAATTTTAAGATTTGAGTAATACCTAATGGACATACAAAGTAATGAAGTGTTAACTCGAGTCATAAAATTTATACAGAAAATTTCTCATGAATAACGTGACTGGCATTTTTAAAATTAAGATCCATAATGATTGGTATTCTATTTTAAAAGAAAAAGGTTTCCAACTCAATCATATCACCCTGCTATATGAATTCTATGTAATTTTTTAGTCGTATAACATTATTATTTAATAAAAGAATCTCATTTTCTAGAAGCTTGACTTAAGCTTATTTTTGGCGTAACTTATTTGTGGCTAAATTCCAATTTCAACAAAAAGAAAAACAAACTAAATCTCATTTTCAAGCCTTCCCCCTCCCTAATCATTAATTCTCTCAACACAAAAAACAAAATAATTAAAAAAATTTCAACCTCTGAATCTCTGATGTATCCATCCATATATGCGTAAAAGTCAAGCAAAATGGAGATTGTAATTAAAGAGTAGGACCTACGTGGGATACGCTCAGGTAAGGAACCAACAAAGGAAAGTGCTATAAAGTGTTTGTTTCATGGTAAGGAGTACCAGTACGAAAGTGTTTGTTCATGTCAAGAAGCAGAAGTACTCCGAGAACCATATTTAGGGCCAAGTATACATTTTACACACACACAGAGAGAGAGAGAGACAGAGTGGGCGTGTGTGAAAGACGAAGCTTGCACTTAACTACCTCACAGCCGAACCGCGTAGATTAACCGGAAAGATACACTAAGGTGTGCTGCTATTGTGCAACGACTTGTGATCCACGTTTTCACTGACGTCCGTTGGCCAATGGAATTGTTTACTTGCTCGCTGATTCAGACCTCTAATCTCTAAAGACTAAATTCCTTTCATATTAAATTACCAGTACTAACACCCCCCCCACCCCCCCCCCCCCCCCCCCCCCCCCCCCCCCCCCCCCCCCCCCCCCCCCCCCCCCCCCCCCCCCCCCCCCCCCCCCCCCCCCCCCCCCCCCCCCCCCCCCCCCCCCCCCCCCCCCCCCCCCCCCCCCCCCCCACACGCCCCCCCCCCCCCCCCCCCCCCCCCCCCCCCCCCCCCCCCCAAAAAAAAAAAAAAAGCAGGCCTGGGAACTATTGCTCAGCTAGGAAAAAGACTTTAAAAAATGGGTTTAAGCCTATGTTAAATCTCACATGATAATTAAGATCCAATCAAACTAGGACTTAAAAAATGGATTTAATTTGACGTTAATTATGCTGAATCCGGATTTGATAAATTCCTAAGCCAAAACACAATATATATGTCACACGGTAATCAAGATATGGTCACACTATGCAAAGAATAATATTATACAAACAAAAAATTTATACAAAATTTTTATATAAAATTATGTGTATTAATAAATGCCTTTCACTTCAAAATAATCACTTACAATAATAGTTTTTAATTATAAAACTGTCACTATCATATCATTTTATATATAAATCTTTTCTAAAAATAAAAATTTGTAAAAAAATAATTAGATATACATAGTGTTGCAAAAAGAACTAAGAAACATTAATAGTCTGACTTGGGTTTTTTATTTACGATTTTGGGGTAAATAGAATCCAAACCATTTACAAGGGAAGTGGCCTACATCCACAAAGCCACCAAAGGGCTGCATTTGACTTTCGTCGCCTCGTTCACGCGCCTAGGTTGCAAGTGGACTTAGCTTTTCCACATAGAATAAAATATCCACAAAAGGTTCTAGAACCGTCAAACAAGAATTTTGACCTTGAGCTCGCCCCACACGGCTCTTTCTTGTCTCAGTACATGAATATATATATACACGCATATATATGTGTATATCCATCAACCTTCGCTTTCTTGATGCCCAAGAGCAAATCCGTAACTTACAACCCCCATCATACTCGTCCACTAAAAACTATATATATATCAGCCAACCCATACTCAACAAGTCAGTCCCTTGTTTTTAAAAAACATAGTTTCTGCTTTCTAGCAGTACATTCACATGCACATACAAAACATGGGAATATTGAAAAGAAGCAGAGTAGATGGAGAGGTCGAGGCACTAGCCATGGCCAACTGCCTTATGCTTCTCTCTCGGGTAGGCCAGTCCGGTTCCACCGGCGGTCGAGTCTTCACCTGCAAGACCTGTAACCGGGAGTTTCCGTCATTCCAAGCCCTCGGAGGCCACCGGGCGAGTCACAAGAAGCCTAGACTAATGGCCAGAGACCTTCTCCAGGTCCAGACGCCCAGCTCGCCCGCCAAGCCCAAGACCCACGAGTGCTCGATATGCGGCCTAGAATTTGCCATCGGGCAAGCGCTTGGGGGTCACATGAGGAGACACCGTGCTGCCACCGTGAGCGAAGGGTTGACCACCAGTCAATCGTCGGAGACGGTGCCAGTGCCGGTGCCGGTTATGAGGAAATCCAGTAGCGGGAAGAGAGTTTTTGGGTTGGATTTGAACTTGACGCCGACTGAGAACGACGTGAAGCTTGGAAAGAAGATGGCCCCGTGGTGGTTGACTGCTTGATTTTTGGCTTTCATCACTTTTTTTGCAAGGACCGGACAATTTTTGTACTAAGATATATCTTCATTGTTTATAGTAGATTTTCTTTTTTTACCCCTTTTGATTTAAATAGCTGATTCTTTTTTTTTTTTGGTTTATCTGTACTTTTGTGCTATATATATACAGATATAGTTTTATTCATTACCGACTGTTGTTGTGCTGTTATGTTACTTATGTATATACCCCGTATATATATATATATATCGTCTTGGGTTTTAGATTTAATTTATGGGGTGTTTGATTAGCCATAAACGGGGACAGATTAATTTGGTCCATTTCGCATAGACGAGAGAAGAGTACTGAAAATTAGGCTTAGTACTGATGCTGAGTCAGAATAAATGCCCAAGATCGACTGTTGGGACAACAGAAAACATTCTCCCAAGCCCCTTTTGATTATCAGTTGCTTCCTGGCAAGCAATCACCTCTGCTATTAGTTGGAAGAAAGCTTCATCCAACTAACAGAAACGCGTACAATACCAGTGGCAGCTATATATTGACGCTTTGTATGTATATGTATATGATTATAGAGAGAGAGGCATACACATATCAAACACCCCAGCTGTCCTGATTAGAGCTTTGGAGGATTTATACAGCACTCTTACATACATGCAGGAGTAAGGAGGGAGCCTTCAAAGCACCTCTAAAAAGTCTCCACAAAAAATTCTTGTTTTCCTTGGGTGACCGCATGAGCTTAGATGGCTTTTTCGTGAGGGTTTAAGATGGAAAACTGAGAACGACAAGCTGTAAGCTGACTTTTGTACAGCTTGACTTTTGACAGAGAATGCGTCTTTCTGGTTAGAGTGCCGGGCAAGGGAATAATCAACCTGAAGACTCTTAAAAGTGGCCTGATCAACCGACAAACTTCACAAAAATAATATAACAGTACCATTATAAATGATCATGATGAGTTTTTATTTTAAAATAAATAATTTTTATTTAATTATATTATTTTAATAATAAATTTTGTATAAATTTTTTTATTTGTATAGTATTATAGTTGCAGTAATTCTTGACTGTATGAAATAAGGACAACCGCAGCAGAAAATTCCAATGGCAAGCATTGTGAAATATTTAATTAACAACACTTTTTCATTTGTGAAATACTCTTGTTTTTAGGTAATGCAATACAATAAAAAAATCTTATACACAATTTATGAACCAAATAGCATGAATGAATGAGATTCTTTTCCTTTAAAATAAAGCATTCATCGTAGTGACTTTTTATTATAAAAATACTACTACCACATCATTCTAAGAAAATTTTCTATACATATTTTTGGAAAAAATAACATTTTTGTTATCGTAATAAAGAGCTGTGCGTGCGCCCAGCTTTGCAACCTATTTTTAATCCAATTTGACGAAATTAAAAATAAAAAATTATCTTTGTACATAGATTCTGTTTTCATGTTTCGAACCTGTGACACCCAATAGGGTTCAAGATCTTTCTTATTATGTATGCTAGAACAAGTTATGATATCTCCAAAAGGTTATTTGGCCTGCCAAGAGCACATTTAGAGACCTAACTGTTAGATTATTCTTTATTGAGTTCACATTATTTGTGGGTGTTTTCTAAACATGGATTGGATCCTAGTCTGGATGAGACAAACATGGTAAGCCCAACAAGGTTGTGATCTATTATACATGGGCTAGTGTGTACCTATTATCAATGTGGGTTGACGGTAATTAGTATGAGCCTATTCAGCCAATTGAGCCTTTTATGGAAGGGCCCAATGTGGCTAGAGTTTTCCTGTATATAGAGGCTAGGTCCCCTCTCTTCCCACAATCAAACAGATTTTCATAAAATTCCGTCATACAATAGTGGGCACAGAGAGGAAGACCAGCCTCCAAGAAGCCTTGTTTGAGATTAATCGCCGCTCCAAAGAGATTCGTGAAACCATGAAGCAAACAAGTAAATTTTTGCATTCAGTTTTGTTTCCTATTAAAGTTCCTATATTCACATATGATCTAGGTCAACTTTTATGATCTGTTTTGAAGTTTACATGTGGTATTAGAGCCTAATTTATGTGGATTAGGAACTTATTGTGTGATTTGAACTTGTTAAACTCGATTATTAGTTGTTAAGCCCGAATCTTGCATGATTTAATCCAAACAATAAATGACTTCTTTTCAGACAACTAATAAGGGGCTTTTGTTCCTGTCTGAACAACGAATGTTTTGATATAAAACTTGTAACCTAACTCTGTTCGTAGATAAAGTTATGATTTTTTGAAGTTTCGGATGAAAAATTTGAAATTTCTTGTAAAATTCTTGAATGTGATATTTTTCATGCATATCCTTGCACTATATTACATATTCTTGTTACTGAATAGCATACGAATTTGTTAGTACAAGTTTTATACAAGAAAAATCAAGTTTTTGAAACCCTAGCCTCCATGGCCGAATCTAGGGTTCTTGGAAACCCTAAAATCATATGTTTTTCCCCCTTAAAATTATTATAAACATGTTTATTGATGTTTAGAGACCTTACATATGTAGTAAAATAGTAAAAATCTTGTTCAGAATGTCAAATTTGGGGTGAAAATTGAGTTGAAAATTGAATTACAGTGAACCAGGTCGGAACACAGTTGAACCGAGTCGGGTTGGCCCGGCTAAAGGTCAGGGATGACTAGCCGCGGCTAGCCTCGCCCACGCGCGGTCCTAGGCGCGTAAGGGCACGTGCGTGACTCCCTGAGGTCCACCAAAATTCTAGAATTCTACTCTCAATGAGAGGATTCCAGAAAATATTTTTTCATAATTTTTGGACATCGTTTGGTATTTATTTGGGCCTGTTTTAGGATAAATTGGGCTATTTTTAAAAATTTGTGCATTAGTTTTTTCTGATTTTTCATGGGTAAGTGTTTTTTGAACTTCTGAATCTATTGGTAGTGTGTACTCTTCCTAGTTAGGTCTCTAAAAATTATACTCTCTCTCATAAGTCCTTTTAGGAGCCTAAAATTGTCATTTTATGTTGAAAATTACAAAATATGATTTTATTACATGGCTCAGGCAATACATATATGATCACTGTGTACTTTTGGCTATGTACCCGTAAGGATGTGATTGCAGGCATTTTGATATGCTTAGATGTGATACATGACACTTTTACATCAAGTATTGTCATGGCAAGAACTTTGGATTGAAATGGGTGCTACTGCCCAAAGGGGTACACTCATTAAATCTGATTTTCTTGCATATGGTATATGACTATGTCCGTTGTGTTATTGCATACAATCGCCTGCCCAAAAGGGGTTATTGTGTGCTTTAATGACAGAATGTGATTCAGCAGCTGATTCGAGACTGCCTAACTTTTGAAAGACATGTCTGCCCAAAGGGGATTATTTTCCAAGTGCTTGGGTAATCTCATATGGTGGCTAACTAGGAGGGACCTCATAGCATGTTGCACTCTGTGCCCAAAGGGGAGACGACAATGATGCACCGGGGTATCCCTATTATTTATACTTGATATAATTACTGCCCTTATTCTACTAATATATTGCCTCTTTTGTTGCCATGACAGTTTCCTTTGCAATTTACAACAATAACACTACCGTTGTGCTGTTGAATGGTTCAAACTTTAAGAAGTGGAATCAGGATATAGAGCTTGCCTTGGGTATTGTTGATCTGGATTTGGCCTTGAGGGAACCTGAACCTGCTACAATCACTGATACTAGTTCTATTTTCGAGAAGGAGTTATATGTAAAATGGGACAGATCAAATCGTCTCAGTCTCGTAGCGATTAAGAGATCCATTCCTAAGCACCTATTGACTGGCCTGTCTAAGACTAACAATGCCAAAGTACTGTTTGAGGCTATAGGACAGAGATATCAAGTATCCAGCAAGGCTGAGACAGGAGCCCTGATGAATGAACTCACGAGTTTGAGGCATGACAGCCAGAGTGGGGTAAGGGAATATGTCTTGAACTCATTTTTCTCCAATCCAAACTTAGAGGTCTGAATGTTACTCTCCCTGATGATTTCATTGTCCATCTTGTTCTTAATAGCCTTCCACCAGAGTTCAGCCAGATAAAGACTACCTACGACACCCAGAGTGAGTCTTGGACAATGAATGACCTCATTGCCAAATGTGTCTTAGAGGAGGATAAGCTTAAGAGAGAGAAAACTGAGTCTGCCTTGCTTGTTTCTCATTCCAAAGTCACTCTTGGGCAGAGTTATAGGAACCGAAAGAACCATAAGAAATCTAGTGCTAGTACCCCTCATAAAAGGCAGGATAATAAAGGGCATGGTAAAGCTCACGGTCAGACCCACAATCCTTTAGGTCCTAATGCTATAATTAAGAAGGCCATCAAGTGTTTTTTTCTGTAGGAAAGAATGCCACATAAAGAAAAATTGTCATAGGCATAAGTCTTGATTAGAAAAGAAGAAGAAACAGGAAGGAGGTAACTCACTTGCCTTAACTTGCTTTGAATCTAATTTCATTAGTGTCCCATCAAATTCTTGGTGGTTTGACAATGGTGCAACTGCTCATGTTGCCATGTCTTTGCAGGAATTTAGAAGCAAGCGGAGGCCAAGTGAGAGTGAGGCCAAGCTTAGAGTTGGAGATGATAGCATAGTTAGGGTCGAGTTCATAGGAGATGCCATTTTAAATTTAGAAACTGGTTTTCAACTTATTTTAGAAAACGCTGCTTATGTACCGTCTTTTAAACAAAATTTGATTTCTATTTCTTCTTTGGACAAATTTGGATATGGTTTTCAATTTCAAAATGGCATTGTTGATTTCTTTTATAATTCCAAAATTGTTGGTCATGGTTTTTTATTTGATGGATTATACAAGTTGAAATTGGAACAGAACAATGAGTATGCCTCCTTCCATGTTGAAAATAGTCTATCCAAGAGACCTAGAATTAATGACCAGTTTTCCATGTTATGGCATAAGCGTCTAGGTCACATTTCTAAAGAAAGAAATCAAAGGCTAATTAAAGATAACATCCTCATATCACTTGATTTTGGAGACCTAGACACTTGTGTTGACTGTATTCAAGGAAAATTGACCAAGACTAGGAAGAAAAGTGCAACACGGAGTGGTGGCCTTTTAGAAGTCATACACACTGATATTAGTGGACCTTATTCCTCTACCTTTTGCGGAAATAAATACTTTTTGACCTTTATTGATGATTTCTCTTGTTATGGCTATGTTTACCTAATTAAAGAGAAATCTGATGCACTTGAAAAGTTTAAAATTTTTAAAATAGAAGTAGAGAATCAATTGACCAAAAGGATTAAGGTTGTTAGGTCTGACCGTGGGGGTGAGTATTATGGCAGACATGATGTCACTGGACAACATAAGGGACCGTTTGTCAAATACTTGCAAGAATGTGGGATTGTTGCCCAATATACCATGCCTGGTAGTCCTGAACAGAATGGTATGGCTGAAAGGTATAATCGCACCCTTAAAGACATGATGAGGAGTATGATGAGTAGAAGTAATTTGCCTACATATCTCTAGGGTGATGCCATTAAGTCTGCCTTGTACATTCTCAATGGGGTTCCCAGCAAGTCTGTTCCTAAAACACCTTTTGAATTGTAGACTGGTAGGAAGCCTAGCCTTAACCATCTTCGTGTCTGGGGTTGTCCGGAAGAGGTTAGGATATATAACCCTTTTGAGAGAAAAACTGACCCTAGAACCACTCATTTCTTCATTGGGTATTTAGATCATTCTAAGGGATACAGGTTCTACTGTCCTACGCCTGGTGCTAGGATTGTTGAGTCTCAGACAGCTAAGTTCTTGGAGCATGATACAGCTGATTTGGAGACCCCACAACAGCTTGATGTTGATAGGCAAAGCGAGGTGGTGACTATCCCCTTGCCTAATGTTTAGACTTTTGTTTTGCCTACACTTGTGGATGGAATTGATCAGGAGCAGCTGGGGATTAATGCACCCATTGCTGCTAATGCTCCTGATCCTGTTGAACCTGTTGAGCCTGTTCCAAAGGTACTTGTGAGGAGATCAGTGAGACAGCGAAAACCTGCCATATTTGATGAGTTTATTGTCTATCTTGGTGAGAGTGACTTTGATGTAGGTCCTGTGATTGATCCAGTGACTTATGCTGGTGCGATTTCGAGTCCCCAGTCTAGCATGTGAGTGGATGCTGTGACGAATGAGATGTGTTCTATAACGCATAATGGAGTACGGGAGCTCGTTGATCTTCCAGTTGGCAGTAAGGCTATTGGTTGCAAGTGGGTATTCAAGACCAAGAAAGACTCTAAAGGGCAGGTTGAGCGTTTCAAAGCTAGATTGGTTGCAAAGGGTTTTACTCAAAGAGAAGGTATTGATTATAATGATACATTCTCTCCAGTTTCATCTAAGGATTCATTCAGAATTGTCATAGCTTTGGTGGCTCATTATGATTTAGAGCTTCATCAGATAGATGTCAAGACTGCTTTTCTGAATGGTAGCCTAAATAAGGAGATTTATATGGTGCAACCTGAAGGTTTCAAGGAAGAAGGCAGGGAGCACATGGTATGTAAGTTGAAGAAATCTATTTATGGTTTGAAGCAAGCCTCGCGTCAATGGTATTTGAAATTTGATGATATTGTCACTTCCTTGGGTTTTGTGGAAAACAAGGTTGATTAGTGCATATATCTCAAGGTTAGTGGGAGGAAATTTATTTTCCTTATTCTTTATGTTGATGATATTCTACTTGCCAGCAGTGACTTAAGTCTTTTGGATGAGACTAGGATGCTGTTGTCTATTCGTTTGATATGAAAGATCTTGGAGAGACCTCCTCTGTTTTGGGTATTGAAATCATTCATGATAGATCTCGTGATATGCTGGGGCTTTCTCAGAAGGGGTACATCAGTCGAGTACTTGAGAGGTTTAGTATGCAGAACTGTAGACCTGGTGATGTTCCTGTTACCAAGGGTGACAAGTTCAATAAGAGTCAATGTCCCAATAATGATTTGGAAGTAAAAGCTATGCAGAACAATCCTTATGCTGGTGCAGTTGGTAGTCTTATGTATGCTCAGGTTTGTACTAGGCCAGATATTGCTTTTGTTGTGGGAGTTCTTGGTAGATATCTTTCTAACCCTGACTTGGACCATTGGGTGGCTGCAAAGAAAGTAATGAGGTATTTGCAGAGAACGAAAGATTATATGCTTGTATATAAAAAAGTAGACAATCTTGAGGTTGTTGGTTATTCAGATTCAAATTTTGCTGGATGTGTGGATGACATGAAATTTACCTCTAGATATGTTTTTATGCTAGCTGGAGGAGTTATTTCATGGAAGAGTGTCAAGCAGACTCTTACAGCTTCTTCCACTATGCATACTGAGTTTGTGGCTTGTTTTGGAGCTGCAACCCGAGCTGTTTGGCTGCGAAATTATATTATAGAACTTAAGCTGATTGATTCCATTGCTAGACCACTGAAGATCTTTTGTGATAATAGTGCAGCTGTATTCTTTTCTAAGAATAATAAGACTTCTAGTGGGTCTAAGCATATTGAGATGAAGTATCTGTCTATCAGGGATTTGGTAAGGAAATGTGACATCATCATTGAGCACGTCGATACAAAACAGATGATGGTAGACCCTTTGACCAAGGGACTCAGGCCTATTACCTTTGGTAGATATGTTTCCAACATGGATGTAATTGGGTCATTTGATGTACTTGGTTAGTGGGAGTTGTTTTCTTTACATTATTTGACAGATCTTATGTATCGAGACCTTTTTTTGGTTATTTGATGGTTATCTTTTATGGTTGTGTTTGATGCTATTTATGCATGAATATATTTCTGATACTTGCATATCATATGGATAAACGTATTCATGATTCAGTTTGTTGATAGTCTTAAGTTTGGTGTGACTTAAGCAATTCAGGATATATCTTGTGTTTGCACCATAAAGTTATCTCGAGACAGTTGTGCAAGACATATGGGTTTCATTAGAAACCATTGGAATTCTCTTGCTTATTGAATGAGCATACAATTAAACAGAATTTGAGGACTGATTGAGGATTAACACTATTATCAGATCACATACGGAGTGCTTTTTCCCACCACACTACCACATTTGATCCATGTCGATAGAGTTATTAGTGTTTGTAATCATAAGTGGTCTTGCATGGATTAGTAATGTAATGACTGCCTGAGTTCAATATTGATAGCTTTGTTGGATCGGATTGTTTTAGGTGTTGTTTCTCATCTTACTTGGTTTTTTTAAATTGTAGCCGCATACAGTTATTTTCATGTTCTAACCCGAGAGTTGTTTTTTAAATTTTATTTCTACAATTAATGTTGGCTCAAGTGGGAGAATGTTAGATTATTCTTTATTGTGCCCACATTATTTGTGGGTGTTTTCTAAACACGGGTTGGACCCAAGTCTAGATAAGACAAATATGGTAAGCCCAATAAGGTTGTGATCTATTATACATGGGCTAGTGTGCACCTATTATCAATGTGGGTTGACGGTAATTAGTGCGGGCCTATTCAGCCAATTGAGCCTTTTATGGAATGGCCCAATGTGGCTAGGGTTTTCCTGTATATAGAGGCTAGGTCCCCTCTCTTCCCACAATCAGACAGATTTTTACAAAATTCTGTCATACAGTAGTGGGCACAGAGAGGAAGACCAGCTTCCAAGAAGCCTTGTTTGAGATTAATCGCCGCTCCAAAGAGATTTGTGAAACCATGAAGCAAACAGGTAAGTTTTCGCATTCAGTTTTGTTTCCTGTTAAAGTTCCTATATTCACATATGATCTAGGTCAACTTTTATGATCTATTTTAAAGTTTACACTAACAAACTCATGCTGTAATTCTCTTTTTCTATCTATTTTTTTTGGTCTTCTTTTTTTTTTTGCATGCTGTAATTCAAAACACTAATGCTTCTTAAAAGAACTTGAAGAATTAATATTATCATAGATGTAAAGCTAGCATTATTATTGAGGGTTTAAAATATAAAATAATGATGCACTGGTTCACTAACAAAAATGTTGTGCTCACAAAAGACATATTTCCTCCCCGTTGTCTCCATTTCGATGAATCAAACAGCTCTGAAAATAGGACGAACTATTTTGAGAAGCAAGGAACTTCCAGAAAATTATGGGTTTTGTGAACTAATGATTCAATATAAACTAGACCAAGAAACAGAGCATGAGTTGGACTAAAGCGAGAAGGTTAATGGCGCTTACCCGGAGAAAAATGGAGGTGCATGATGGATTCAAGTTCTTGAACGCGAAAGTTTGAACTGGGTCTCTGAAATTGAGAGAGAGAGAGAGAGAGAGAGAGAGAGAGAGAGAGAGAGAGAGAGAGAGAGAGAGAGAGAGAGAGAGAGGTATTTAAGTTCTTCTTTTTATTTTTTGGCTGAATAAAAAGGTGAGAAGAGATGGCCGATGATAGCAATCTCCTCGTGCTTGAATATAGGAGCTCTCACTCATTGTAAAATATTTAGTTTGAGCTATAGCTACAGTTGAGAAGGTGAGCCCCTCACCACAGCCCCACTTGAGACCAAGTGGACTAAAAGGCAGCCCAAGAACAATCAGGTTGAGAGGACGCCGTTGTCACATTTCAAACTTAAGTCTTGACGCACGTTGGAGCATAATCAGGCGACCTCCTAATCACCAAGCTATCACCTCGGGTGGTGGGGTATTTAAGTTCTTGATCATAGAAGAGAGTTTCTAAGTTTCTGTATTGTATTTATAAGGCATAAGACTTCATGTTCATGTATACATATAGGTATTTATAGACAGCTAGGAATAGCAGTGCCAGAAAAACTAAAGTAGAGAAAAAGAGAGAGAATTAACCGCCAAAGTGGTTATATGCTGGTGTGCTGAGCATATTTCTAATTCCTTGAACCCAAATGTTGCTAGGTAGTAAAGATTGTAAATGGCCAAGTAACTGTTGCATTTTCATTAGAAATCTTGCAACTTATGGAGAGAAAATCGAAAATTGCTTGAACTAGTGAAATGACCAAATCAGGGTTGTGGGATAGCAAGCCTAGGGATGATTATTGGAGCAGAAAAATTTGAACCATGCTTCACTCCACTTTTAATGGGAAGGATTTGCTAGATGAATAAACATGTTATAGGGGCGGGGTATGCGAAAGAAAGAAAAACCCAATGCGAGTTTGGGAGAGATAGGATTTAAGTCACCGCACTCCAAACCCTGATTAACTTAAGTGGGACAAGGGCAGTGTGGACAGGTTCAACTCATCATGAGTTTAAGATGGGGTGTGAGATAAAGTTTTTCTATTAAGGATGGATAGAATTTAGCCAAATCCGTATCGAACCTACCCTGTTGCCATCCCTAAGTAAGGCTACATAATATGAGGCTCTTTACCAAAATATATTTATTTTAATATTTATTTATTAGACCAGGGTCCATTCAAACTTATTTACAGGATACTAGTTAGGCGTTATTGACATTGACTTCTTTATGAAAAGCGTCATTAGTAATGACACTTTTAACTTTTGTTTTCCACTATTTTAGCCTATTTTCTTAAATGTTTATGAATTTTGAAAAATAAAACAAACAATACTAAAAGCATCATTGTTATTGACACTTTTGGTATTAAAAGCGTCAATATCAATGATGCTTTTATGATAAAAACTAAAATCATCATTGCTACTAATGCTTTTAATATTAAGTCTAAAAATATCATTATTGTACAACGCAAGTTTTGATTATTTCTAATTAAGTTAGACAATGAGTGTGATTGAGACTCTATTACTGCTAAAGTAAAAAAAAAAAAAAAACATATAGAGATTTTGATAAATATTCTCTATATTAATTGAAAGTCTCTCTTATTTATGATTGAAGCAAGAAGAAGAGTTCAATTAAAATTATAACTTAGTAATATATATATATATTCATCCTGTATTTAATGAATGAACATTTGTAGTATTTATGATTGGAGCAAGAGAAGAGTACAATTATAATTTTGACTCTATAATATATAGATGTATATATTGACTTCTTCATGCTGGATTCAATTAATGAAAATTTATATTAATTATGATTAGAGAGGATGAAGAGTTCAATTGAGATTGTGTTTCTGTAATATATAAATATACGTAAACACATATGTACTTATCTTTTTTGTCTTGCATTCATTGAAAATCTTTTATATTTGGAGTTCAAAGAGTCCTACTAAAAACGTTTTTAGCAATGACTCTTTTCCTATTTGAAAATTAAGCGTCAATGGTGCTGACGATTTCCCTTAAAACAGTAAAAGCATCAATAATAATGACGCTTTTAGTTTATTTTCAAAATTCTATTTTCATTTCAAATAAGTAACGAAAATCATAAAAAAAATAAAAGGTAAAAGCGTCACTTTTCATAAGGCGTCAGTGCTAGTGACAGTTAACCAAGTCTTGTAAATAAGTTAAAAAACACACTGGTTATTTAAATAACTAATAAAAAAGCCAAAAGGCTTTACAGAGCACCTAGCAAGCTAACAGAGATACAACTCTTCAAGATGAAGAGAATACAAGAGGCACCTATTTAAGAAAGTAAGGGTCCATAGATTTGATGCTGTCAATGCAATGGAAGAAGCTGTGAGTAGTGAATCAACCCCTACTTGTGAAGGCCTGTGTCCAAGCAGTTGACTCGCGGCAGATTGGGGAAGATCTAAGCAGAGTGGACTAGATCGGAGCAGTTTAGTGACAGATTGGGGCAGATTGAGCAGTTAGCGGCAGGTTGTGGCAGATTGGAGCAGAGCGGACTAGATCGAAGCAGCTAATGACAGATTAGGGCAGATCAGAGCAGTTAGCGGCTGGAGCATAAAAAATGGGGAAGTTTGAAGGGTTAGGAAATCTTTTCACCATCTTTGTAGACAACCTACCCAATTCAATGGAAAATTTTTGGCTGCGGAGGATGTTTCAACGCTATGGCAAGGTGGTCGATGCTTATGTTTCGAACAAGATCAAAAAAGGAAAATCTGGTCCTTTTGGTTTTGTAAGATTCAGAACCTCTGAAAAAGCATACAAAGCCATCAACACTCTTAACGGAATATGGTTGTTGAAGAAAAAACTGATAGTTAAGAAAGCTGCCTTCAAACTTAACAAAGGAAAGAAAGTTGTACAGAGATTATCATAAAACAAAGCGTAAATTACATCAATGACCCAGAAGATTTTATCCATCTCACTCTACGATGGTCATACCTACAAAAAGGCTCTCAGATCAAACAGAAATCATAGTCATCATTTAAATGGCAACTCTCATATTACAAGGTTGGTAAAAGCAAAGGAGACAAATGAGGAATGGCTCCAAAACTGTGCAATAGCATTGGCTAAGGAATACTATCTGGTTAACATTGCTGAAGATGAAATGAGAAGGGATGGAGTCAATCTAGTCAGGGTAAGGCCTTTGGGAGGATTAAAGGTTCTGCTAATATTCCAAGACAAAGAAGAAAAGGATTTGATGATGGGAAGTGGCCGACCTTGGCTTGAAAATTGGTTTTCAGTTATATACAATTGGTCCTATAGAGAGTTCAATTCATATAGAAGAATTTGGGTCACAATTGAGGGAGTTCCACTCTATGCTTGGAATGAAAACACTTTTCGGAAAATAGGTGCTATCTGGGCAAAAGTCATTGCTGTAGATGAAAAAACTATTACAAAGCAGGGTCATGAACACGGAAGAATCCTACTTAAAACTAAGGAGGATTATTGAATCCAAGATCTCTGCAATTTGCAAGTGGGAAAGTTCTTGTACAAGATCAGAGTAACAGATGAGGGGTTTCAGAGAGACTTTGCTGCTACAAATGCTGCAAATGACTCTGATCCTTATCTTACAAATATGTTGGAAGAATACTCAGAGGGGATAAATGAAGGACCCTTATCTACTTCCAATCCCCTAGCTGTAGAATTGGAAAAGTGCATAGAAGGGGCAATAATGGCTCAACCTCTCTTGTCAGTAATTAGAGAAGATGAAGACTTGGAAAATGCTAGCCAAGTAGAAGACTCTCTTGATGACAAAGTATGTGACATGGCTAGTGACAAGGCACAATCAGTGCAAGGAGCTGAGGATTATGGAAACTCTCATCTGCACAATAAAAAAGTGGTTGGAGGTAACATAGCTTTGAAGGATCCCTTAAAGGTCAAGGCTATTTACGAGGAGAATCATGGCTCAAGAGATGTTATGGCAGGCGGGGAAGCAACGAATAGCATATTAAATTCACCCGGATCCTCTAACTCAAACAATTCTAGAGAGGTTGGCCTAATGGCTAAAAGCCCAATCAAGACAGACGGGTTAACTTTAGTCAGAGATCCATCTGGAAGCATCTCAACTTCTACGATTCCCAATTACTAGGAAGTCAACAATGTCTCATCTACGAAGATCTACAAGTTGAAGAAGCCATCAAAGAAAAAGCTACTTACTGAGGTTGGATTAAAGCCAAAGCCCACTAAGTCTTTGCCCAAGAAGACTAAATCTCAGCAGAAGACTAGAGGGACATCTATCATATCTTCCTTGTCTTCAGGGGATTTCAAGAACCGGAATGCTCAAATTCTCAAGAACATGGAGGACATATGTAACAATGAAGCTTTTAAAACGATCCAGGTGGGGAAGAGTTTGGGAATTAACTTCAAGGATAAGGAATCTAAAATAAGAAAATAGATTTTTCAACTAGAATGGGTAGATTGTGAGAAACAACAGAAAATGGGAGGTGGATTGGATCTCTGATCAGCTAGGCTGCTACAGAGAATCTAAGGTGTTTGTCTTCTTGTCTCGATGAATATGATCGCTTGGAATGTTAGAGGTTTGGGTAAGGATCAAAAGAAAAGGATGGTTAAAAAATTAGTAGTAGGAAGGAAAGTTAAGATGATTCTTCTCCAGGAAACAAAATGGAAGGAAGGTGAGGAGAAGATGATAACCTCAATCTGGGGAAGGAAGCCATCCAATTGGATAGATGTGGAAGCAATTGGCTTATCAGGAGGGCTACTAAATATCTGGGAGGCTGATTTTTTTAATTTGGAATTCTAATTGAAGGACAAGCATTTCATCTTCATGGTGGGGTCAATCCCTATTGGTTTTAGATGTGCCATCCTAAATATTTATGCTCCAAACAATGATGATGAAAGAGCAGTCTTATGGGAAAAAATTTTACAACTTAGGGATACTTGGAATATACCCTGGTGCGTAGGTGGAGATTTTAATGAAATTATCAAAGTTGGAGAGAGGTCTACATGCAAAAGAGTTACTAAAGGAATGAAAAGCTTCATCAACTTCACAAAATAGGTTAGACTCTTAGACATCCCCATGGTTGGTAGGAAGTATACTTGGTCAAACTTGCAACAAGAGGAGGTAAGGTCGAGGCTAGACAGGTTTCTCATGGATACTGAATGGCTTAATAAGTTCAATTGCTCCCAATGGGGGCTTCAAAGAATGCTATCTGATCATTGCCTTGTTTTTCTCACAGAAGAAACCCAAGACTGGGGCCCTAAGCCCTTTAAGGTTTTTGAAGCTTGGTTTAATATGAAATCCTTCAACAAACTAGTGAATGAAGTATGGTGTAGTCTCAAACCAGAAGGTTGGGCAACCCAGGTTCTTATGGGAAAGCTGCAGACTCTTAAACAGAGAATTAAAGAATGGCAGAAAACCAAACTTGTCATCTGGGACAACAAATTAAGGTTACTGGAATCAGAACTTCATAAGCTGGATATTATGGGAGAAGCTTTTGATTTATCTAAAGAGCAGAGCCAAAGGAAAAGAATTCTAAAAATAAAGTTATGGAAGCAATTATTGAGAGAAGAAGCAATTTGTAGACAAAAGTCAAGGCAATTGTGGCTGAAGCATGGAGACAAGAATTCTAAATATTTCCATGCAGCCATGAATGCAAGATTCAGGAAGAACTTCATTGGTCAGCTGATGGATAAAGGTTCAATCATCTCCAATCCAGTCCTGATTAGAGAGAAGGTTTTTTCTCATTTTGCAAATGTCTTTAAAGAATTCAATGAAGATAGGCCATTGCTAACTGGAGAGGTATTTCTGAAACTCAGTCAGGAGTCCAAATTAACTCTTGAAGCTAGTTTTGAGGAAAAGGAGGTCAAGGATGCACTAGTAAGCTGCAATGGAAGCAAAGCCCCAGGTCCTGATGGGTTCAATCTCAGCTTTTGGCAGAAATTCAGGGATCTCTCTAAGGTTGATATCCTTAAATTCATGGAGGAATTCTACAACAATGGGAGACTACCTAAAGGTATCAACTCCTCATTTATTGCTTTGGTTCCTAAATCAAATTGTCCTGAATCTTTAGCAGATTATAGACCAATTTCCTTGATCTCTTCCATGTACAAGATCCTTTCAAAAACTTTATCCATTAGATTGAGAAATGTAATGAAGGAATTAATCAGTGCACACCAGACAGCCTTTGTCAAAGGAAGGCAAATATTGGATGGGGTATTAATAGCTAATGAGCTGATTGATGATTGGAGGAGGAATAAGAAGAGTGGAATTCTCATTAAAGTGGATTTTGAAAAAGCATTTGACTCAGTTAACTGGGGTTTCCTTCTGCAAATGATGTCTAAAATAAGATTTGGAGATAGATGGTGTAAATGGATTAATGAATGTATATCTTCAGCATGGGTCTCAGTTTTAGTGAATGGAGCTCCTACAAAGGACTTTAGAATGTATAAGGGTTTAAGACAAGGAGATCCTCTATCTCAATTTCTATTTAATATTGTAGTGGAGGGTCTCAATGTGCTTCTGTCAAGGGCAAGAGCTTTAGGGTTGATTCAGGGGTGGGGCATAGGGCAGCAAAGTTTGGACATATCACATTTGCAATTTGCAGATGATACATTATTGTTCTGTTCAGCAAATCTGGAAGAAATTAGAAACCTTAAGAGGGTATTAAGATGCTTTGAACTTCTCTCTGGATTAAAAATAAATTTTCACAAATCCGTTATCAGTGGTGTGGGTGTTAGTGAGGCTTTTCTCTCTAATGTGCTGGGAATATTCAAATGCAAGAAGCAAGCCTTTCCAATCAATTACCTTGGACTAAAAATAGGGGCAAATCATAGAAGAATCAGTAGTTGGAAGGATGTTTTGGAGAAAATTAAATCCATATTAACTTTGTGGAAGAGGAACTACTTGTCAATGGGTGGGAGACTTACACTGTTGAAATCTACCTTGGCAAATCTCCCCATATACTACTTGTCAATGTACAGAGCTCCAGTGAAGGTCTGAAATGAAATTGAAAAAATACAGAGAAAATTCTTATAGGGGGACTGGGGACCTAAGAAAGGAATAAATTGTGTCAATTGGAGCAAGGTAACTCTCAGTAAGAAGAAAGGAGGTTTAGGGCTCATTCCAATCAAGGTAATGAATATGGCCTTATTAGCAAAATGGTGGTGGAAATTTGCTAGAGACAAGAATGCAATGTGGAGAAAGGTGCTTTGTTTTAAATATGATTGGAATGGCTCAAGTTGGACAATGCCTAGAGAGGCAGGGGATCACTTCTCAGTCATAGTGAAGGACATCTTACTGTCAATGGAGGATCAGAAAGCCTTCAAAAAGATATTGCTAAGTAACCTTAAAGTGGTTATAGGCAATGGAGCTGATACTAACTTTTGGTTAGAGCCTTGGGCTAACTCATCTCTTTTAATGCACAATTTTGCAAGGCTCTTCATGTTGTCTGAACAAAAATTGGCAAAAGTGGCAAATATAAAGCGATCCTCTGGCATTTGAGAATTCAGTTTCAGAAGAAACTTACTCTCATGGGAGGAGAAGTCTCTCAATGAGCTAAAAACCTTAGTTGACCAGGTGCCTTCAAATGATGGGACGTCTGATTCATTTAAATGGGATGCAAATTCAGACGACCTATTCTCAGTAAATTCCTTTTGCTCTTTGGTTGAGAATGAAGACCCTAATGCAACAAATAATTCTCAGTTGGCCTTAATATGGAACGATTGGATCCCATTGAAAGCTCAATTATTTTGTTGGTTGGCTACCCAAAGAAGGATCAAAACTAGAGATTTCCTTTCAAGAATAAATATTCTGCAAAGTCAAGACAGTGTCTTGTGTGGTCTGTGTAATGAGGAAATTGAAACCTCAGATCATCTTTTGCTGCATTGTAGAATTGCATGGCTAGTTTGGAGTAAAATTCTAAATTGGTGGGGGGTTGTATGGGTATGTCCTGGTTCTATATGGGATTTCTTCATCTGGTGGCATCACTGCAAAAATAAAAATCTGGAGAGACTCATTTGGAAAGCGCTATTTGCAGCTACATTATGGAATATATGGATTGCAAGGAACAATGCTATCTTCAGGAACAATCAGGTGATTTGGGAAGATATTGTGGACTCAATCAAAATTCAATCCTTGCTTTGGATCCAAGCAAAGTTAGGGATGGGGAGCCTCATATCAGATAGCTTTTTTCACTCTATAGAGGGTGTCAAATCTCTTAATCCTTCCCTGCTCTAATTATTAAAATTATTATTTTTTTCTCTTTCTCTTTTAGAGTGTTGGTTGAATCCCCATCAACTTCTAATTGTGGGTTGGAATGTCTGTAAAGTCCTTGGCTTGTAGAATTCTACCACTCTTGATATTTTCCCTCACTCAATATAATTTTTCTGTTTTGTTGTTCAAAAAAAAAAAATAATAATAATAATAATAAACCCCTCCTTCGTAAAGAGCCCCATAATATGAGCTATGTTTTTCTTTATCCTACCTTATTTACATCATGCAAATTGCAGAAGTACATGACATTGCTGCTGTGCCCAAGTTACACATTTTCAAATTCGTCCTTCTATATTTGTTATTGTTAGATGGGCAATGGGTTTGATAAGCATACGCTTTGGAAAAGAAAAACACGCGAGAATAACAGAAGACACGTTCCAGTCATTTTCCAATGTAGTTTTTCCTAACAACTCTTGAAATTTCTCTCACTTCTAAGGAAGTACTATTCCAATAATCCCACGATCCAAACACCGAATTAATCCAAGCAGAAAATTGTTAATACTTGATCTCTGGGAGGTTAAAAATCAAAACTTAAGACCAAACACAACACATATATCTTTTTTTAACAACTCCTTTGTTATGTAATAAGCTCTATTGCACAAAATGCTTTGCTTTATCATATAGAAAATACCGCATCCCTACCTGCACAAGCAAATTGTTGATAAAACTCCAAAATGGCTTTTTCTTTTGACTCAAAAAATTTTCCACTTTATCATTCAGAAAAGACAAAAAAATTTCCGGATAACAAACATTCTCTAGAATTTCTCTTAGATTCGAACCCATAGCTGATGATAGAACTAGAATAGATATTTTTTGTTTCCTGCTCACACGAGCCCATATCCTTGCTTTTCTATCAATCTCTAATTCTGACCTTCCTCCCCAATCTGATATTATGGTGCCGGTATAGACCGAATTTCCGTTATGGTCCAATTCTGACCGATAATAATGCCAGAGTTTTGCAATGTTTGACTGATCACAATTCTGTATATTCCATTTGATATAGAAGTTCCCAGTAAATTCATTAAAAGAATGTTTCCAATACAAATTATTTTTTCTTGCATGTCCCTGGTCACTTTCGAAATGAATCCTGTAGACACATATAATTCAGAAGAATATGTGAATAATTCATATGTAACATCTCTTTATTTTACTAATTGATATCACAAATAGTTGAAATTCAATTTGTTTATTTGTATCTTTAATTTTTTAAAACTTATGAAGTTTTTTCGGCAAGCCCAGATCAATGAATATACAAACCAACCTTCAACTTGTATCTGGCTAAACCCATCTATTGTAAAATTTTCTTTATTTCCATCCCGGAGCATTTTAAATTTTTATTTATTTAAAATTCTATTATTGGTTCATTCTTCCTTGAATCATATAAATGATCTGGCATAAAAATTTAAAATTCTATTATTTGTTCATTCTTCCTTGAATCATATAAATGATCTAGCAATAATGAAATTTGTATTGAATCAAATGAAATTTTCCAACCTCCCTATATGAGATGTATGAAATACATACAAATGAAGGAATAAAGAAAATATTCTACTATTCACAGTGTTGCCCCAACGCAAGAAAGTATATTTGGTGAGGAGCATTGTTTGATGGGAGGGAAATTAAGCGTGGTTGATAAACCACTTCAAGAAGGCGACTGGGCTGGAGTGCTTTTATCAAACTAGAGGGGTAGCACGTGATGGGGATTGATATGGCAAGGATTGATTAAGACTCCTAACAATAGGCTGATCAGCGCTTGTATTGAGGACATGACACCCAAGGTACATATCACGCAAGAAGACAATGGAGATCAATTCTGAGAGTTCCAAATGACTCAAGCATGGCTGAGCAGATCATGACCATGCTGAGCATGGCCGAGCACGCCTAAAGGACTATGACCGAGCATGACTATGCCAAGCATGACCAAGCACGACCATGTCGAGCATGGCCAAGCACGCCCAAAAGACCATAACCGAGCATTGCCGAGTAAACCATGGTTGAGCAAGATCGAGCAGAGCATGACCAAGCACGACCTACTAAGCATGACCACGACGAGCACGACTAAGCACGACCGTGCCAAGCATGACCAAGCATACCTTGTGGGACGGTGCCGATCATTCCCCCCCACCTGCCACGTCAGTGGGGGCCATCACTGACAACCCAATCATAATAACGTGCTCCCAACTCTAGGACCTCGCATGTAGCAAGAGATAGTCACCTTCCCCGCTCTGACACACGCCTAAGGAAGCGTCACGTGTGGGGTTGGACAACCACTCCCCCTACTATCCTGCCACCAGTCTGACCCTCCAATGCTACGCTGCCACGTAGAGAAACAACCATCTCTCATTATCTCCATATATGCAACGCCCTTCTAGGGCTACCAGGAGGTCTATCTAGAAAAGAAAGGAAAATTCATATTCTCCAACAATGTACGCAAATAAAAATCCTAGCCAAAACTCTGTTGAAATATCTCCAGAATCTAATTTTGGTATTGGAGTGTCCTTGGCAGGCACTACACCGGTGTCCTTCACCCTTTCTTTTACCTCTCAGACCCTCGGAGCAACTTGTTGCCGGTTTGGAGACCGACCCCACCAGTTTACTGCATTATCAGCACGTTTGCACTATGTACATGTATTACATTACACCTAATTATTTCTTTACTAGTGAATATTTGGTTGCAACTATATAAGAGGTGGGAATAATAATTATTAATCTCTTATAGTACGTATCAATACCGGTGCAATGCCGGGTATCTTCTCGAATTTATCGCTCTAAATATTATATGCTATAAAAATATATATATTTAAAATGTCATGAATTTTAATATAATGTAAACATGTTATTCAATCCAAATATATATTTAAAAATACTTAAAAAATATATATCATTATCTAGTATATGCCTAAAATAATTTTTAATTGACAATTTTCATCAAAAGATGAAATTGTGCAAAATTCAGTAGGTTGCTGAAAAATGCGATTATAAGAATAACTCATGAATGGCAGAATTTCGGCAAATTCTATCGTTTAGACCTCGAAAAAAGTAATTTTGCCGTTTTTTTAAAATATTTGATTGTTATACGAATCCGATTTGATATACGTTTTTTCATGATAGTTTCTTTATGTTTTTAGTTTTCAAATTTGAGCTTAACTTAAATTTTTTTATTTTTTTTATTGTTACCTTAATTTTGGTAATTAGAATTAGTGTTTGTGTTTGTTTTTTAAAATACAATATAAGGACTTTTGTCCATGCCAATTTTGATTTGACTAATAATATTTAGAGATATTTTTTTTATTTTTATTGTTCTTTGTGTTTTTGTGAAAGATTTCAAACAACCTAATTTTTTATAATTTGGTGATGAAGTTCAACAATGAAGAGCATTCAATCTTGTGATGTTCTATAACCGCATGTTGCATCATTACATCATTAGAAAGTGGGGAAGAGGAAAGGCACTTCCTCTTAATTGACTTACAATTAAAGTCTCGAGACACGTCATTACATGCGTTTGGGTTCTAACATACGTACGTAATCTTCTTTTTGGAAGTTCAAAGATTAATTAGAGAGAGTTTGAAGTAGTGGTAGCCTAGGGTTCGGAAAAAAATTTTGTGGGTACATTCTTAAGGTCGGGACGAGAGAGTATAATATTGAATTGAAGGTAAGAACTGGAGCACTGAATAATTTCTCCACATTGGAGAGCAGCCTAGAACTGGTTTTCTTGTAAGTGGTGTTGTACGAATTTGGTACGGACATTCAATGCTGACCCATTAACTACTTACCTTAGCTTTGAATTGTTCTAGTCCTCAACCAAGTGGTAGTCCAATCCTTGGTCTTGCAAAGAAAAATCAGAACTTGCCAACTGGACCTTGATATTTTCCCAATTGGCTAAATAACCTGCTGACTTGGCCAAAAGCATACATAACTAATACAGATGAGTTCCCATTCTTTTTGTCACTGAAAATTTTCTTCACTTCCCTCCCAAGCTAGGGGCGATGAAAAATAATTATTTTTTTACTTTTACTTTCTCTTTTCAAGTTTCAAATAGGCTGCAAAGACTGGCACATCTTAACAAAATCCAAAAATAATAGCATGTGCATCTAACAAGCACAATTAAAAGGAAAAAGGAATTTAGAAATTCGGAACCAAAGACCAAATTACAAACTACCTTCTTTTGAAATGTGAGCAATATCTGGTAGTTGGTGGTAAGTTTTTCAATGGTCATACCTATAAAATTTTATAATATGAAATTTATTTCATTAAAAGCATAATTATTTGCAACAAATTAATATTGGTAGTAAAATCCATCTGTCAATTTAATAAGAATTTATATTAAATGAGGATATTATCACATCTAAAGAACACAATAAAATTTATACCCGCATCAGAAAATAAAAAGATATAGAAAATATATTTTTATAATTTTAATAGATTTTACACACGTTATAAAGTTATAAACACCCTTATTCGAAAACATGATTTCTTTGAAAAAGAGTTCCTGGTGAGCAGGGACAAAGTCAGCTAGTCCCAAATTGAGAACTACCCCTTAAATTTTTAGAAGTTCTATATGTACCTATACTTTTAAACTATTTTTCAATCTACCGCTCCAATAATTAATAAATGGTCCCTTAAATTGCTATTTTACTTTAAAGATCCATTTAAGTATTATATATAAGTTTATATGCATTCATATTATTATATGCATGTTAAAAAATAATTATTGATTGTGGTTAATAGTTATCTCGTGAATGAATTATTTCCTAGTTCTGTCGCTGCTTAGCATGACAGATGATAACCTAATTTTTCTTTGAAGATGGATTCCTGATAAGTGGTAAGTATGGTGGTAACCCATCTAATTTTGCAAAAAAATATTAGTTATAATCATTGTACCATGTTATTATATTGATGTGATGTAATGGGTTAATAATATATAGTCATACGAGTATGTTAAATTATAATTAATAATATATCATCTTGTTTTAAGTAAAAAATTTTAAATTTTAAACTCTACAATTCTATGGACTCGAAATTTTCAATGGACATTCGTTTTATGTTTTCTAACACGTAGTTTGATAAGTCAAGCTCTGGAAAAATGAATTATTTATTTTAAATCGACTTCTGATGAGTTTTGTTATGAAATTCTCCTGCACCTTTCGTGTTAGCCACATATAACTGGAGTGGAAAAGAAAGCAGTCCGCTTTCGAAGCTTCATAGAAAAACAGTAGTTGACGCCGGGCCGAGCCGAGCCGCCAGCAGCACTACTAGTCCTTGCCAATCCGACACTAATTTAACAAGCAAAAATTGGAGAACTAATGTTGGCAGATGGAGAGGCGGGAAAATAGGATGCAAAGCATTTTTTAAAAAATAAATAAATAAATAAAATTCAGTCATAAAAAATTAGATTTGAGAATGTGGAAAATGAGAATTAGTGACGCTTTCAAAATGTATCACAGTGTGTAATTTTAATTTTTACAAAATATGCCGCATTTTAACGCTTAATAATTTTAAGACTTGACTAATATATAATGCACATACGAAGTAATTAGCAGTAAACTCGTGCTACGCACAACGTGTTATGTACAAGAATAAGAAAATAAAATAAAATGATTTAAGAATGAATTTTTTACATCAATTATTTTGATATTCAATATCTTATCTCTAATTTATGGATATAATGAATGACTTAATAATAGCAAATGTGTTACATGCTACATGCTACATTTTGTTTTGAATGTATGTTATTATTTATATGTGTAACTTCTAATCTTACTAAATTAAAAATATATAATTAAGAGCATAATATTAGGCCACAACCTTATATAGTAAGCTTTTTTTGATCCAAAATTGAAAGTAGTTACCACTGTAAATTAAAGTAATGCAAAAAAAAATATTAGTAATGGACAAAAACTGAGCTGATCGATTTAATTTTTGCAAAATGATATTAACAGAAAATTTTGAATAGGTGGAATTTAAAATTATTTTATGTAAAAATCTACAAATAGATTTATTCATTTTGACCCAATCATAAATTAATTGGGTTTTAGTTAAACGCTTGACTTAAGATATTAAACATTATAGAAAAAAAATAAATAAGGTGTTACACATACCACATTTAAATTAGGGTTCACATAAAAAACAATAATAAAGATTTATATGAAAAAACTAATGATTAGATGACATACATATTTTATAAATTTAAAACTCTATAAAAAAAAATTGGGTTAAAACTTTTGACCTTAAAAACCAAACAACAAATCGATAGTATAGATCAAGGAATAAAATTTTCATTTGTTTCCATCAAAACGGCCGAAACGTTTCCGTTTCCTAAGAGACCAAAACGAAATACTAGTGGAATAACGAAACACTATTATTTCCATCGAAACAACTAGAATATAGAAAAATGCATCAAAATGCAATGCTAAATGCTATAACAATAAGTTGTGTCAACCCGAATTTAAAAATTTTCATAGATGTTGTACAATTTTCATTGAGAAAAATACAAAATATTGTATTTTAATATTTGTCACTTTTCAAATGTTTTCGAAGCATTTGAAACATTTCCAAAACGTTTTCGAAATGTTTCCGTTTCCAAGCCAACCTAAACGACCTCTCGAAACGAAATTTTGATCCTTGGTATAGATATAAATTGCATAACAATAAGTTTGTATTTTTTAAAAATTTTGTGGGAGTTTAGAAAACACATAATAATTTGAATTTTAAAAGAGACTTTAGAAAACTATGATCTCTATAAATAGGCTTTAGAAATTATAGATCTATCTATACTATATATTTTGTTCAATTAGTAATTTTTGGGTTAACTAAAATTAGTCCAAAGTTTTTAGGAGGATTACAATTAATTTTGACAAATATATATTATGTATAAACAAAGTGCTAAGAATTTAATAACAAGTTCTTTCTACTTTAGAAATTTAAAATCTCTTTATGATCAATAAAGATTCTTTAGGAATGATATAATAAAAAAAATTTGAAAATGTTACCATAGAATAGTATTTATGAAGATTAGAATAATTAATTAATTAATTAATTAATCGGAACCAATAACAATATGACAATTAGATTTTGTATTTTTAAAAAATTAAAATTTAGAGAAAAAGAAATTGAAACTTTCAGCTTCAGAGACTTCTTAAACTATTGCTATAATATATAATTATAGATAAATGCAGTGTTAACAAAAGACATTTTATTTTAAGAAAAAGAAAAATGTGATTCTTGGAAATTTATATAAAAAATTTTACCTGAATAATGTGATTATATGATTATGTTATTTATATAATCAAGAGATACCATTGTGGGTGTCCTGTTTTAAAAGAGAAAGGCTTACACTCACTCATATCATCTTGGTATAAAAATTCTATATGATTTTTTTGTTGTATAATATTACCATTTAATAAAAACTTGCAAGAATCTCATTTTCTAGAAGCTTGACTTTAGCTTATTTTTTGCTTGACTTTTTGTGGCTAAATTGCAATTTTAATAAATAAAATAAAATCTAAATCTCATTTTTCAGCCTTCCCCCTACGTAATCATTAATTCTCTCGACACAAAAAAGAAATAAAGAATAAAAAATTTCACTTAACGGACTTTCAACCTCTAACCCAACCATGCGTACAAGTCCCTTGGGATTGTAATTAGAGTAGGACCCACGTTGCATATGCTCAGGTTGGAACCAACAAAGGAAAGTGCTATACAATTATAAATTACGTACTGTTTGTTTCATGGTAAGGAGTAGAAGTACGAAAGTATGTTTGTTTATTGTCACCCTTCACTTAGGACGGGACTGGTTGAGAGTCACAGTCTTAGTTCATGATTTACGAAAGTTTAATTTATATTCAAGTAATAATAATAAATAAAATATTATATTAGTGGTAATTTCTTTTATTTAATTAAATTAAATTAATTAGAATGTTTGATTATTTAAAAAGTAAACAATAAAATCAATAATAACACTATCTCTAAAAACCACTAAAAAATAAATTACTTAAATATTAAAGTCTCACAATTAAACAAGTCTATCTATTAGCGGAAGGTAGTAAAAAAAATCCTATAAAAGTCACTACTCAAATATTTCTGGTTTTAAGTCCATCTCTAATGATTATTTCACTTACCTGAAATGTTTTAAATGAGCGTCAGCGCATTATTCAGTGAATGATAAGTCTTGCAACACAATACACTTAATAATTAAAAATAAAATTTGTCATATACTGGATAATGGAATTAAAAGAACTTAAAATTTTTTCAATGCACATTCTTATACATTTTGCATGCTTTTCTTGAAGTAAAATAAGTAAATCTTACAATTTCAATAGTGAAGCAAAATTATCTCTAAACAACTTACAATTTAATATCAAAACAAAATATCTTCTCTTAAATATAAATAGTGCAAGCAAATATGATAACTGCAATAACTCAAGAAATCAAGAATAATTCATATCTCAAATCTCAAATCTCAATGCTAAATCTTATCTCGGGGCTTAAGCCTTGTAAATTCATATCACATTTACAGTCACCTTAGAGTGGCGTTTAGGTCTTTTTCCTAAATCGATCCGATTGAGATTCTCCTATAACCGTTTAAAACTAGGTTTACCTGTTAATTGCTAGAATCATCTAAAAGAGAGGGCATATCCCATGGACTTCTCAGTAATGGTCTCAAGCACAATATCATATAGTTTGCACAATTTAACAAAAAAAATTTAAAGCATGCACGAAATAACTTTCTTAATAAAATAAACTATATCTCTGAAAATCTTTTTAATAAATAATTTTTTTCTCAAATAATTAAATATTGCATTTCTCTTCTCATACTTATTCTCAAATAGTAACTGTTAGGGATTTATATTAAAAGACATGCTTTGTGTAATGGTTTTAGTATTTATTAATAAATTAGTTATTCCATTTTAATGAGAATCTGTATGAGTAATAGTTGCATTGTATTATTTATTTAATAATTATGCATGTGTGTCTCTTATTTTATATAATAGATGATTTGGTATATAGAGTACGGCTTACACACGAAAAATCAGATCATCAGTTCTTATGGAATATAAGCTTATCATTCACAGTCTTAGATGAAACTGGATACACCATCAATAGAATTGTAGCACAAGATTTTAATAGGTCTGTATTGACTATGAGAAACGATATAGTTTAAACTACTTGCACTAGTACACTCTGTGTATATTGAACATGACCGTGTTGAAGTAATTATTTTTATACTGATTATATAAAATAATTAATACTTCATGATTATTATGAGCGCTTATACTCTTAATCATAATATAATAAATAGACACATGCATATAGTGTTTATTATTTTGATTCACAGAAAAGTGATATTTTTTGTCGGTTGATAAACTCAGTGAGTTAGACAATAACATTACGTGTATGATGAATATTAATTATTGATAAAATCTACGTCCTGGTATATAGATTGATAATACTCCGTTGAGAAAGTTCATAAGTTTTAATTATGTCAAACCTTGCAGGTGAATTATGAATTTAACATACCAAATAAGTTAAGTGAAAAGTCTGAAAGAATTAAATTAGTTTATTAAATTTAATTGTTAGTAATTTAATTTAATAGACGGGTATCTTTAATATTAATGTGGAGAGATAAATAAACATTTAATAATATGGAGCTCAAAATATAATTCCTAATATGACAGAGTGCAATTATAATTCATTAGTAGTAGAAATTATAATTTACGTAAATAGAGATTAATCCTGGTTGGATTAAGAATTTTTATTTGTGTAGGAAGCTCTAGTTATACTAATTCTATAGTCCTTACTGTAGTCTCTATATATACGCACTCTAAAAATAACTAGGGTTACGTTTGCTCATAATTGAGAGATACACGTTGTTGTGAGAAAGAAAATTCCTAGTAGCTGCGAGCCTACTCTCTCTAGAGTAAGATGTGTACGAGGGACACAATAAAAGTTCGAAAGTTGAGTTCGAACAGTTGATTCGTGCTTGTTATTGTTACTTAATTCGTATTTGTTGTTGTTACTTGTTATTCGGGATCAAACTAGAGAGATCTCGAATGTATAATTCTAAACACGTAGATTAGGTTATGCTAATCAGATTAAAATTATTGATAGTATGCGTATGCACTCTAATCAGATTGTTAGAAATTTCACAGTCCCCAACAGTGACAACTTTTCTCATATTAAAATAAAACATTATTTTTCAGTAAAATAAATACTTGTGATAATTAAAATTATTTATTACAAATCTCATATGTATGAGATTAAATTTACAAATCTCATACCACTAAGGCAAATCATTCACTTGATATTCAAATAATGTGGATCTGAAATTACTACGCAAAACTAACTAGTACTCTCTAAATTACAAAAATAAAAGGCTTAATATTAATAAATATTTTAGAATTTATAATGAGTTAAAAATAACGTCAATTTCGAAACCCACGCAACAAAATACTTAAGGTAGTACCGTTTCAATTTTTATAAGTCTGACCGAAGTCACTAATGTGCACCGTACATTTGACTATACCGGATAATTACTCAACCATCTCTCGCTTTCATTTATTCCATCAGACAACCGAGCCTATCTCTCTTATTCTTTCTTTTTCTCATTTTCTTATTTTTCTTTCTCAACTTTTTTTCCTTTCTTTTTCTTTTTCTTTTTCTTTTTTTCAAGTCCACGGCCAGAACTGACCTTATTTTCTCTCATCGCCGAATGGCCTAATGGTAATTCTTGGACCAGCAGCTGCTGGTCACTTCCCTTACCCCACTCGATTCTTTTTCTTTTTCCCTTTTTCTCTTGGTTCTCTCTCTCTTTCTTTTCTTCTTTTATCACCACTCTTTCTCTCGAAAAACAACCTGACCCTATATTCTCCATGGCCGAATGGCCAAACTCCAGCAGTGGACCAACTATGGCGTTTGTCCCTTTCTTTCCTTTTATATTTTGTATTTTTTTTATTTCAATAAAAAATTTTTATTTATTTATTTTCATCGAAACGGTTAAAACGTTTTCGTTTTCTATTCTTAAGAGAACGAAACAAAATACTAATGAAATAACGAAACACTATTAGTATAATTAAAATACACTGAAATATAGAAAAATACACCAAATTACAATGCAAAATATCTAAATAATAAGTTGTATTAATTCGAATTTAAAATTTTAATAAAAAGTATATAATTTTTATACAAAAGATTAATATTTTAATATTTGTCACTTTTAAAATGTTTTTGAAGCATTCTAAAATATTTTCAAAATATTTCTAAAACATTTCCGTTTCTAAACTAACCGAAATGATCCCTGTAAACGAAATTTTAATTCTTGATTTCAACAAATCTGTTCCAACTAATAAGCCCATAACCATTAAAATATGTCTATATGTATATATATGTGTCCCTCATTCTTGAACTCATTATTTTGATTTTACACCCAAAAGGAAACTAACCAACATACATATCTAACAACTCACATAAATATATTCGTATACAAATACATATGCATCTATATACACCACTCCAAGGACTCCTAAATTCAAATTCAAACAGTTTATCGATACAAATACATATACATCTATATACACCACTCGAAGGACTCCTAAAATCAAACTCAATCGGATTATCGTTATTATTATTATTATTATTTTAGTTCTCTAAAATTGGATCTCATTCATCCAAATACCCCTCAATATCTATTGGTTTATGCGAATC
The DNA here is from genome assembly GCA_033060915.1 of Euryodendron excelsum. Lineage (NCBI taxonomy): Eukaryota > Viridiplantae > Streptophyta > Magnoliopsida > Ericales > Pentaphylacaceae > Euryodendron > Euryodendron excelsum. The sequence goes on along the minus strand of CM065380.1, from coordinate 14,516,933 downwards.
CATCACATACAAACACAAGCCCATGACTGCCCATGGCAGTTCACAAGTCCAGCCGCCAATCTTTGATAAACTGCCTCACGACTATAACAGCGTACCAACCAGACTCTCTCTTCATATCACAATTCCCAAAACACAAATACATGACCACTCATAGATATACACAGATTATATAAACTACAAGATATCACATATAATCTCACGTACATTCCTACAATAAAGAAGATATGCATAGGGTTCCATCACCTTGCGCCTTGCACATCCCAAATATGCTAATCTAATTAGTACTCCATATACAAACTTCAATACCCAAAACGGAACTACATACCTGACTAATAAAACCCGAAATTATTTGCATGCTCCTTTGCTTCTTCTACATAGTTTCTCCTCTCTTGAATTTAAACACAAAAGAAAAGAAAGAATTCTATGCGAAGAATAAAGAATTTTACCATTATTGATTTACATCATTGATGTCTCTCACAAATTTCACTATTATTGATTCACATCATTAATGTCTCCTACCAATTCTATTATAATTGATGTCTTCCACCAATTTTACTATCGTTGATTTACATCATTACAATAATTTAACACCATAGGACAAAACAAAGAAAACTCCCAAATTAAAATATTAAAATTATTAAAATGCATATTTAATTAAAAATAATATGTAATACAAACCAACCTCTTTACATTTATGGTAAGAAGCGGAAGTACGATAACATCTTTAGGACCAAGCTTACATTTGTGTGAAAGACGAAGCTTACACTGAACTACCTCATAGCGGAACCGCGTAGATTAACCGGAAAGATACACTTGAGGGGTGCCGCTTAATTACTATTATGCGACGACTAGTGATCCACGTTTTCTCTGACGAATGTTGCCAATGGAATTCTTTTACTTGCTCGCTGATTCGGACCTCTATCTCTCAAGTTCCTTTCATACTAAATTACCAGCCTTGGTTCTTCTTGCTGATTGACGGTATATGGTCACACCATGCAAATATACCAATTACATTCTCAAATAAAAGATATTCTAGTTTACGAGGCTTTTATCCCACTTGATGTTATGTTTGGTACAAAGGAATAGAATGAAATGCAATGGAATAGTTATTCTCACTTTCATTCTTATTTTTCTGTTTGGTACTACTATTTAAATATGAAATGATTATTCCTATAGAATGATCATTCTTATATTTTGTTAGAGTGACCATTCTCATATAAAAAAGCATAAAACAAAATTTAGTAAGATTTTTGTTGTCAAATTTCTTTTAAAAAATATAAAATATGTTTGGTAATTATTTTTTTATTTTAAATAAAAAATTAAAAAATTTAAAATTTAAAAAGTTAAAAATTCATAAAAATATTTAATAATTAAACCACCGCTGCTGCCACCATCACCATTACAAATGCTTAATAATATATAATAATTAAATAATATATTATTAATATTTTGTATAAACATAATATTAAATTTTCATATTATACATCAATTTCATTCATTCTATTCTAGCATTGTTCATTGGTCTTACAAAACAAGGGAATAAGAATGACTATTCCATTCTATTCCATTCCATTTTCAGTCTCATTCTATTTCCATTTTCATTTCATTTCTTTCTATTCCCTTGTACCAAATATAGCCAAGGTTTAGTGATGACTAGATTTACATAATGTCGCCAAAAGAATAAGACATAAATAGTCGGTTTGGGTTTTTTTAATAATGCTATACAAATAAAAAAAATTCATACAGAATAATGTATTTAAATTAAAGCCTTTTAGTTCAAAACAAAGCACCCACTATCACATCATTATTGTAATTTCTTTAAGAATAGCATCTTTCATTTCTTTTTATCATTTTGGGTAACTCGAATACAAAACCATTTACCAGGAATGTAGGCCACATCCATAAAGCCAACAAGGTTAACTTAATTCCCGTTTAGTAGAGTTTTTTGGTATAGTAAAACTTTTAGGCCTAACTTTTTTTTTAATTTATAAATAAAAAAGTTAAATTTTTAAAAATTTTTTGTTATTTAATTTTTTTTACTTATCTTTAATTTATAAAAGTAAAAAAAAATTCTAATTTTTTTTGTTTATGGGCCAAAAAAATAAAAACTCAAAAAGCTGAAAAAGAAATGGTAGCAAATGGGCCATTAAATTTCCTCGCCAGTTCACGCGCCTAGGCTGCAAGTGGACTTCGCGTTTCCACGTATAACCTATCCACACACGCACAAAAAAAAGAGCTCTAGAACCGTCAAACAAGACTCTTTGACCTTGAGCTCGCCCCGCACGACTCTTTCTTGTCTGATCAGTTACGCGGTGACGCTGTACATGCATACATATATATGTCGTGAGCCCTGACGAGGTACTGACGGCTATACTATTCGTTACCCACCACTGCAACTAGTCCTCCATTTATCCATCTACCTTCGCTTTCTTAGTGCCCAAGAAGCATAGAGCAAATTTCGTAACTAACAACCCCCATTCCACTAAAAACTACATATATATGCCAACCGACCCATACTCAACAAGTCGATCAGTCACTTTTTTCACACACAAAGCTTTTCTCCATTCTGGCATTACATTCACATTCACATTCACATACTAAGCATGGGAATATTGAAAAGAAGCAGAGTTGATGGAGAGGTCGAGGCACTAGCCATGGCCAACTGCCTTATGCTTCTCTCTCGGGTAGGCCAGTCCCGTTCGACTGGCGGTCGAGTCTTCCCCTGAAAGACCTGTAACCGGGAGTTTCCGTCATTCCAAGCCCTCGGAGGCCACCGGGCGAGTCACAAGAAGCCTAGACTAATGGCCGGAGACCTCCTTCAAGTCCAGACCCCCAGCTCGACTGCCAAGCCCAAGACCCACGAGTGCTCGATATGCGGCCTAGAATTTGCCATCGGGCAAGCGCTTGGGGGTCACATGAGGAGACACAGGGCGGCCGCCGTGAGTGAAGGGCTAACGGCCAGTAGCACTACCACCAGTCAATCGACGGAGACAGTGCCCTTGCCGGTTATGAAGAAGTGGAGTAGCGGCAAGAGAGTTTTTGGCTTGGATTTGAACTTGACGCCGTTTGAGAACGACTTGAAGCTTGGGAAGATGGCCCCGTGGTGGTTGACTGCTTGATTTAACTTTTGGGTTTCATCACCTTTTTTGCAAGGACGTGAACCAGCTTGTACGTAGTTGGGAATTTTTGCCCTGAGATATCTTCATTGTTTATAGTAGATTTTCTTTTTCACCCCTTTTGATTTAAATAGCTTTTTATTTTTCAATTTTTTATCTGTATTTTTGTGGGATATATATAGAGATACACTTTTCTTCATTACCTACAATGGTTGTGCTCTATCATCGTGGCTTGGATTTGGTCCTTTTTGCATATACGAGGGAAGAGTGAGTACTGAAAATTAGGCTTAATACTGATGGAGAATCAGAATAAATTCCCAACCACCAAAAAAGAAATTCTCCCAAGCCCCTTTTGATTATTACCTCCCTGAATCCTAGCAAGCAATCACCTCTGCTACTAGTTGGAAGAAAGCTTCATCCAACTTCCAGAATTAAAGACAATACCAGTGGCATGAGCTAGCTAGAGTCTCCACAAAAAATTCATGTTTTCCTTGAGTGACTGCATGAGCTAGCTGGCTTTTTCCTGAGGGTTTAAGAGGAAAAACTGAGAACGAGAACCTGTAAGCTAACTTTTGACAGATCTAGTATTTGTCCTTCTGGCCGGTTAGAGTGCCGAATTAGGGAACAATCAACCAGAAGACTCCTAAAGTAACCTAATCAACCGACATATGGTTGCAATACTCCAAGACTATGAACGAAGACAACCTAAGCTGAAAATTCTGAGCATCACAATTGTTATCACATCATTCTGCTAAAATTTTTTATACAAATTTTTTAAAAGAAAAACAACTTTCTTGCTTTGCACTTACTCTTTTTTTTTAATCTTAATTTGACAAAAAATAAATAAAAAATTACCAGTGCATGAGGCTCCCACAAGTATAAAATTTGGAGAGGGACAAACTGTACAGTGCTTGATCTCTATAAATAGAGATCCTGTTTTTATATTTCAAACGTTTGACACCTAAATCTTGATACGATATGGTGATATGGTACAACAGGTTAATAATACATAATCATACGAGTGTGTTAAATCATAATCATCAATATATCATCTTGTTTTAGGTAAAAAATTTTAAATTTTAAACCCTACAATTCTATGGACTCGAAATTTTCAATGGACATTCGTTTTATGTTTTCTAACGCGTAGTTTGTTAAGTCAAACCCTGGAAAAATGACTTATTTATTTTAAATAGACTTCTGATGAGTTTTGCTATGAAAGTTTCATGCATCTTTCGTGTAAGCCACATATAACTAGAGTGGAAAAGAAAGCAGTTCGCTTTCGAAGCTGCATAGAAAAACAGTAGTTGACACCGGGCCAAGCCGCCAGCAGCACTACTAGTCCTTGCCAATCCGACACTAATTTCACAAGCAAAAATTGGAGAACTAATGTTGGCAGATGGAGAGGCTGGAAAATAGGATGCAAAGCATTTTTTTACAAAAATAAATAAATAAAATTCGTTCATAAAAAATTAGATTTGAGAGTGTGGAAAATGAGAATTAGTCACGCTTTCAAAATGTATCAGTGTGTACTTTTAATTTTTACAAAATATGCTGCATTTTAACGCTTAATTTTTTTAAGACTTGACTAATATATAATGTACATACGAAGTAACTAGCAGTAAACCCGTGCTACGCACAACGTGTTATCTACGGGAATAAGAAAATAAAAAAAATGATTTAAGAATGAATTTTTTACATGAATTATTTTGATATTCAATATCTTATCTATCATTTATGGATATAATGAATAACTTAATAATAGCGAATGTGTTACTTACATGCTACATGCTACACACTTACATGGTACATGCTACATTTTAAAAGTATATAATTAAGAGCATAATATTAGGCCACAACCTTATATAATAAGCTTTTTTCATCCAAAATTGAAAGTAGTTGCTACTGTAAATTAAAGTAATGCAAAAAAAAAAAAAAATATTAGTAATGGACAAAAACTAAGGTGATCAACTTAATTTTTTGTAAAATAATATTATTAGAAACTTTTGAATAGGTGGAATTTAAAAATATTTTATGTAAAAATCTACTAATAGATTTATTCATTTTGACCCAATCATAAGTTAATTGGGTTTTAGTTAAATGTTTGACTTAAGATATTAAACATTATAGAACAAAGTAAATAAGGTGTTACACATACCACGTTTAAATTAGGGTTAACATAAAAAATAATAATAAAGATTTATATGAAAAAACTATATTAGATGACATATGTAATTTATAAATTTAAAACTCTATAAAAAAAAAAATTGGGTTAAAACTTTTGACCTAAAAAACCAAACAACCAATTGATGGTATAGATATAGATTGCATAACAATGGGTTTGTATTTTTTAAAAATTTTGTGGTAGCTTAGGAAACACATAATAGTTTGAATTTTAAAAGAGAATTTAGAAAACTATGATCTCTATTAATAGGCTTTAGAAATTATAGATCCATCTATACTATATATTTCATTCAATTAGTGAGATTTTTTGGGTTAACTAAAATTATTCTAAAGTTTTTAGGAGAATTAGTTTTGACAAATATATATTATATACTAACAAAGTGCTAAAAATTTAATGACATATTCTTTCTACTTTAGAAATTTAAAATCTCTTTATGATCAACAAAGATTCTTTAGGAATGACATAATAAAAGAAATATGAAAATGTTACCATAGAATAGTATTTATGAAGATTAGAATAAATAAATAATTAATTAATAGGAACCAATAGCAATATGACATTTGGATTTTGTATTTTTTAAAAACCAAAATTTAGAGAAAAAGAGATTGAAACTTTCAGCTTCAAAAATCTCCTAACCTATTACTATAATGTATAATATAGATAGATGCAGTGTGTAGGTACCCAATCCACGGGCGCCACGTGGGCCCCCTGACTATCCCAAAGTCAACCATGGTCAAACCATGTCTGGGCAAACTCGCGCCTCGACCTTGCCCCCGTGGTAGGCTCGGCGCCTGACTACCAAGCCTCGTTCAAGCAAGCTCCATGAGCTCCTCTTAAGCTAGGCCTCGCGCTTGCACGGCTTTGGCCAAAACGAGCGCCTGTGCATGACAGGCCCCCGCACCTAGCACAACCCAAGGCTTCATGCCTCAACATCTAACGGGCCCAGGCCCCTAACACTTTAACTTACTCTCGCTCGGGACCCTTCTCTACGGGCAGTGGAATGGAGGCTAGAATCGAAGGGATCGTTGAGCCGCGCGCTTTACGAGCGAGCGAGGAACCAGTCCCATCAACCGGTTAAGAGAGAGAGATCTACCCTCAAAGGCACTTAAATACCATATCTTAAGTATTAAATGCTGACCCGATACACATTTAATGCAATGGACACGTGGCGAGCCGTGGCTGGACAAGCGCCTGACTCCGTGGCAGAGGGCATCCAATCGCCTGCCGCGGCCGCTGACAGGACCTCTCCAGGTCATGATAGCGGAGCTCAGGCCTGCCTAGTCACGGCGCGCCACGTGTCTGCACAGTGCTAATCACTCCCTACTATAAATAGTCTCAACACATTTATGACAAACAGACAGTACCTAATCACATTTATTATACGAGTCACTATTGGCTCGTGAATCTTTCTCTCTCTTGTCCGCCCTCTCGGTTCTCGCCCCTCCATAGCCAGGAGACTCGAGCGAGTCGGCTTCAGTGACTGCCAGAACTCCCAAACTGGCCCCACGTAAGTCAACCTTATGCTTCACCGTCAAAGATAACAAACAATACTCCACTGGGGATGACTGGCGCTCATGAAACGACTGACTCTGGTCTCTACCCACGCCAAGTCTCTAACACAGGGGCAGAACCGACCCCTGGTACCTACCCCGAGAACTAGAGCCCCCAGGTCCTTTCTTTCATCCAATCCCAAGGCGAGCAGATCCGAACGCTCAACAACAGCGTGGCTACTCTTCTAAAGTCACAACAAACCCTGATGGACACTATGCAGGCCATGCAGAGTGGACGGGCTATCCTCAACACCACCACTCCCGTCTCCACAGTATCACTCGCCCCCTCCGCCGCTGAAGCGCTCCAGTGTGCAACTCGAAGTTTAGAACCCCCTACTCCTGATCAAACACTCAACCCCAGCACTAGCAACTCAACTCCGCCCCCAACAGCTAGGCAAGCTCTTTTTCAACCCGATCCGTTCTTTACTTCCACACACCCGCACGACCAGACGTGCGCAAAAGTTGGACAAGCAAACACTGTACAACCATCCAATAGCGGACTTGACTTTCGCCCACCATATACTGAGTCTATCCAGCAACTATCATACCCAGATGGGTACGTTACCCCAAAATTCACCAAGTTCGACAGGAAAAATGGACATGCCAATGAGCACGTCATTCAATTCGTGAACTTTTTAGGCGTCCACACAGCAGATCTCAACCTCCGACAACGAGAGTTCTCCAAATCGCTCTCAGACCGAGCTTATTCCTGGTACGCCAACCTCTTACCCAATTCTATCCTATCCTGGGACAACATGGTGCAGAGATTTGTTTGCAAGTTCTTTTACGCCAATGAGCCCCTTTCAGCATTTGACCTCATCCATGAGTCCTAGGGAGAAACAGAATGCCTGCTGTCATTCGTTAAGAGATTTCATGAAAGAGCCCTCGAAGTTCAGGACCCCATAGCCGAACAACAGCTAGTCAACATTTGCGTTAAAGGAATGCAAAACCGATACAAAATACACATGATCAACTATAAGTTCGGGGATTTCTCTAGCTTGATTACCGCCGCCCGGAACATTACCACTGCCATGAGAGACTCCGCGCGCAGCTTCCAATCCTAATCTCCCCGGTTGCCAGCTCCCTCATGGCGCAACCTCTCGCGTCGACCCTCCATATACGCAGCAGCACCCACAACTCGCGGCAACTCTAGTGGTAGGAAGTGCCCCTTTGGCGAAGACCCCCTTCCCTTGCCCGTATCCACCAAAATAGCCGCAGCCCTATTACAAACATGGGTGGCCGATGGCCAGATCGTCCTTCCCGAAGTGAAGAAACAACCCACTGAGTGTGACAGACTCAATCCTAACTTCTGCATCTACCACCAGACCACCACCCATTCCACCCACGACTGTTACGCTCTCAGACGCATCTTCCTCAAGCAAAAGCAGGATGACACATTGCAGCTCCCTGAGACTGATGTACTTAATGACCCCCTCCCCAAGCACCGGAACGATAATGATGCCGTTCTCATGATTTCCCTCCATGATGAATCTGAAGATTTAGCTGTTTGTCACATCTCAGAGCCTGACTCAAGAGACTCAAATTTCGACCACCACTGCGCCACTGTCCTCCAAAATTCCACTAAGTTCAAACATTTCTTCGATTAACTGGGCTTATCGTCCACCACCAGGTACGAGGCTACCCGAGCCCTTTTACGAGCGGCCGATGCAAGTGGAGAAGCTTGTATGGGGACCGGTGGCTCAGTCAAGCACTTCTTCAAAGAAAACCATCTCGTCATCACCTTCTCTAAGGCAGACCGAATGTACCCCTACCCCCACAACTGCCCCCTCTATCTGCTAGTTTTCATCCAAGACATGGAATTCCAACGAGGGTTCATGGATGAGGGAGCATCGGTGAACATCATGCCCTATGCCACATTTCAAGCCGTGGGGCTACCAAAAGAATGTTTAGTCCGCGAACCCCTCGATATCCGAGGATTCGGCAGTTATTCCCACAGGTTCCTCGGATACATGAGGGTGGACCTTCGCGTGGGCCCCATCCACTCCTCCACCAAGTTCCACATCATTGACACCGACACCAACTACCACGTGATGCTTAGTCGAACCTGGCTCCATCGGTACGGGGCTATCCCCTCCACCTACCACCAATGCATGAAGGCAGTCTGGAACAATAAAGTTATCACCGTCCCTGCATCCCTGCGCCTGTTCCGAGCTGCGGAAGCTCACATGGCTGAGGCCACGCTTTACGACGAGTTGGACGAGTCCGATGCCCCCGTGCCGCTGTACAGCACCCGCTTGCCTCACTGGTCAAATATCACCAACGATCCCTAACATCTCCAAATGCCCCAGAAACGAGGCCTCGCCGTCTCACCCGTTGGAAGCCATTCAAGAAGAGCCCGACCTTCGCCCCTGCACGAAGCTGCTCCTAGTATCACTAAGTTCCGATGCGCCGATGGCAAAATGGTCTACCGCTTATGACGGTGTGCGAGGCCAACCCACACTTCCAATGGCCCCACCCTGTGCGCGCTCCCTCACTAACAAGACTACCTCCCACTTTCCACAGAATGCTACATTTTATCCCCATTTCGTTTCACACCCAAAAAGCGTCGAAAACCCAAACGAAGAAAGCCCGCACCACGGGTGAAGCCCCTTGTCCTCGCCGCAGATCCTAACCCCCACCTCTAGCAGGTTATCCTCGCCCCCGAATGCTTCCAAGACGAGCCTCGTCCTCAGAAACAAGAACTTGAAGAGGTCAATCTAGCGCCCCCATCTGAACCGGCGCGACCGATCTTCATCTGCAAAGACCTGCCTGTACCACAGCGCACAGCCCTCCTCGACCTGATCAAGTGCCACCTCGACGTGTTCGCATGGAACTATAGTGAAATGCCTGGCCTCCACACTGCAGTGACGATGCACCGCCTCAACATCCTACCAGCCGCGCGCCCAGTCAAACAGGGGATTCATTTCTGCAAACCCGGGGTCGAGCTCCAGATCAAAGATGTGATAACCAAACTCCTGGACGCCGGATTCATCAAACCCATTCAACATCCCACCTGGCTCTCCAGCATCGTGCCAGTCATAAAAAAGAATGGCCAAATTCGGGTCTGCATTGATTTCCATAATCTCAACAGAGCCTGCCCCAAGGACGAATTCCCATTACCCAGCATCGACACCCTGATTGACGCCACCGCAGGCCATCACATGTTCTCCTTCATGGACGGGTTCAGTGGATACAATCAGATCAAGATAACACCCGAGGACGCCCCAAAAACAGCTTTCCGAACCCCCGTTGGCAACTTCTTCTACACGGTCATGCTGTTTGGCCTGAAGAACGAGGGAGCCACCTACCAGCGCGCCATGACCGCGGTATTCCATGATATGTTCCACAAGGCAATGGAATGTTATATCGACGACCTGGTAGTTAAATCCAAAGACGAAACATCCCACTTGAAAGACCTCTAGTACGTCTTCGAACGATGCCGCAAATACAGCTGAATCATTGTCAGAGTTAGGCGCAACCCGTGCACGGCCTCCTTTGAAGATGCCTTAGTGGCTCCCCAGGCTAAGCCACTCCCACCTAAGTGCCCCAGGGGCCGGACTCGTACATGCCACACAGGGAGGGAACCCTCGCCCCAATATTCTCTGGTTATCCAGGTGCCCCCCGTCCCTGAGTTACCCAACACCCCCTTCCTGCACGGGGATCAAACCACACGAGAGAGGAGAAAGTTGCAGCCCTTCGGGATTTCACCTCCCCCCTATATGGCAGACTCCAACACTGAAATTTTTCCTAGACCACCCACACCCAGCGGACGTCTCTCAAACACCCTCACCATCACGGACTCTCATTGAGGCCTGGTGTAAGTTGCTTCCCCCCCCCCCCCCCTCTTGGCCGCTATTTATAGCCTACTGGACTCACACCCCAAGGCACACGTCTTCGCACCTGCCTTCTTTTTAGAGATTCCTGACACCTCCTGCTATCCAGATCCTAGGATCTGACCGCTCGCGCACGCCGATAAGACTACTGGGAGCCTTCTGCTGGCACTATCTAATCCACGGTAGACCCTTGGTCCGTCAACCTACCCCACCGTACGGGCCGCAGCCTAGGTGCAAATAGGCCTTTAGCACCCCCTTCGACTCCGTCAAGGCGCGCCCACCATCAAGTCTCATGCCACAACCACAACATTGGGAACATGCACCGGTGGCACCCACCATACCTCCAGCAAGCATCCGCCACCCTCGGAGCCGTGGTCCCCGGGCCAGCACCGGCCGATTGGTAACAGCATACTTGATGGTGGTTATATGTGCTGCATAAGCACAGTAAACGACCCTTCTCCACGTATCACACTCTAGTACACGCCCACCCATCATCGAGCCAGATGCCACGACCATCGCATTCGACACGCGTAGCCGTGGACCCAACTGTACCCCCCGCCACCACTTGCCACTTTTGAAGCCACCGCCTTTTGACAAGCACTGGCGCATCGGTAACGGTGCGCTCGATGCCGGTTATGTGTGCTTCATGAGCACTTGGTTCTTTCCTATGCCACCCATCCCCATCTTGGTGCCCCCTTTCCAATTCCTCTCTGATCGACTCTTCTAAAACAAAAAAAAAAAACCCCAGTAGACACCACCCAACCCTCCACCCTATTTATACCCCAAGTCGGTTCACACACCAAGACTTGGCCGGACTCCTCCCGTCCTCCTAATATTCTCGAATCTCCCTTTTGCAGAGATGCCTGGCTCCCCTCCCCCCTAGCCCCTGCACAACCAAAACTCAATAGGCCTTGACAAGACAACACCCTGCCACGGCTAGTCTCAAGGTGCTCCAGCCTGACTCCCCTCCCCCCTAGCCCTCTGCACAGACAAGACTCGACAGGCCTTGACAAGATAACACCCTGCCACGGCCAGTCTCCAGGCGCTACCTCCAAAAAAAAAAAAAAAAAAGAGAGAGAAGAAGAAGAAGAAGGGAGCATACTATAGATTTTTATCCAAACAACATAGCAACTTGCATTTTCATTAACCTTTTCTTACTAAGTTACAAAAGACTGCCTAATGTGTGACGGTCAACACTTAGAAAACAAAACAAAAACAATCTTCCCTTGCACCCTCCACTTACAAGCTCCCGAAGAGGCTCATGCTACCCAGCCTTTCCATCAGTATTCCCAAATGGCGTAATAGCTCGGCCTTCTCACGCGCGGCGGTTTCCCTGTCCCGCTCCAGCCTTTCGAGCTGCGCCTGCTGCATCTGGATCTCACTCTTCTGCTCCGCTATGGCTTGGTCCAGCTCTACCAGGCGGTTGCCCAAACCTACCACCCTCCCGCTAGCCACCGTCATCTCGCTAGCGCGCTCCAGCCGCTCTTCAAGCTAAGACATTTCAAATTTCATTTGCTCTATCTCCCCTACGCTGGTGTCCACCGCGCCCCAGTCCCCCACGTCCAGGTTCGTCATAGGCTGGCTATCCAACTGCTTTAAGAATGAGCTGAACATTTCCATAACCCCTCGCCTCATGAACGGACCCCACTTGTGATGGCGAGCGAAGGTCTTGGGAGCCTCCTCAAAAACCTTGTGTAACCTGGGTAGATAGGCCTCTTTGACTCTTGCAAAGAGCACAGCTGGATCGAGCACCACGTCCTCCTCTTCAGCAGTGCGGGCCGCAATCCTAACAACTCCGTTGGCCTCCCGCACAACTTGCCGCCCACCCGCGCCGGAGGTCTCACCAACGTTGTCTGGAACTTCAGGGGCTTCTCTCCGAGACTTAACCTCCCCCTGCCTAGCCTCCCCTGCCTCCTTCCCGTCCCCGAAGGCACTGGAACCTCTGAAGCTGCCCTTCGCCTCGTCCACCTTGGTGGCCCTCAAGTTCCCAAACCTGGGCCTCAGTACCCCCCACCCCGACCCAGTGGTTGGGGTCTCCGTCTCCCGTACAACCTACGGGGGGGTTGCAACCCGACCTCTTATTTCAACTGTTGCACCCGCAGGCCGTGGAGCCTCCTCATACCAACTTAACAGCAGAACGGGCGCAGGACTGGCAGCCTCAGCAGCAAGTTTATTTCTCACAGGCTCAGGTCCTACCCCCTCTGCCCTGCGGCCGCTACGCTCTTGCCCCACTGGTTCGTCCCTGCGCCTTTCGCTTAGCTCCCCCACCAGGTCTATCACTACGTGGGTAATATTTACCTCGTACACATCTACAGGCCCCGCACGCGGTTCACCCCCTGAGCAGAAGGTACGCCAGTTCCACTTTCCACCACCGGGGGGACCTCTGGCTCAATTCTGGCAGCACATAATAGCGGTGTCTCGGGCAGTTCTTCCTCCTCATCCCTTAACGACATCAGCCCCTTCGCTGACACGCTACGCCCTGTGGATTTCTTGCGGATCACTTGAGCCCCTGCCCCCTCAGACACCAGGGCCCGCAGCAACTTGGGAGCCTCACTTTTCCCCCTTGCTGGCGAGCGCCTTTTTCAATCGCCTCATGTTTTTTCCTCCCCTGACAGGCGTGGCCGGCAACCCCTCGGATCCCAGCCCGGTACTTATCGCCTCTGCGGCGCCGGCTTCATCACTTAGTAAATCCCCCAGTGCGTGTGTGGGAACGGGCAGCCCTTCGCCTTCCACCAGTTCATCCCTTCCTGCAGTAGTGACCTCAGCCGCCTGCAACACAACAGAGCTTATCAGAATTTCATCATTACCCACACCATTTTCAGCTTTTGTCCTGCCAGCTTACCCTCGGTCTCTTGTGCCGCGAGGCCAACTCCCCCGCGATGCCGCCGTTTGCCCTCGCGGTTGCTCATGCTGCGTGGCCCCCTTCCCTGCGCAGCCGCTTTTTGGCTCCCTGGGTCTCTTCTGTTGCAGGGCCAATTCTCCCGCACTGACGCTCGTCTGCTCCCGAATCACCACTCCTGGGGCCTGCGAAAGTCAACACTTGGAATCATGGATGGATAGCTCCAATAATAACATAGGGCTATATATAATACCAACTTACTTGCGCTTCTGGGCAACTGCGGAAGCTGATGGTTCGGGGCCGCTGCTGCTCACTAGCTTCACTGTTTTCGCGCCTGCTGTGTATAATACCTTGGGCAGTATCACCGCCCCGTTCACCACCTTTGGCACAAACCGCTCGTCCCTGCGGCGGGGCTCGACTACTATGACCTTTAAGCGACGAGCCCGCTCACTAGGATCCCCCCAATTAGCCAAGGTACGAGCTTTATGCGGCGCGCACAACCCCCGTTCTTTTTGGACCACATCCTCCAGCGCCGAGGGGGAGGGCTCCATAAGCGTATACTTGGCAAACGCATCCAAATTCTTCTCCCAATACAACCTCTAGGCGCGCGTCCCCTGTCCATCACGTCCATGGCTACATACCTTCATCCAGTTGAAAGCCTTCACCCTAGCTTTCACATCCGCCATTACAAAGAGCGCCATTGAATAGCGCGCTAAGTTGGGCATGGCAACAAAATCTGGAGCGCCTTGATCGTACCCTAACTGGGGCGCTAAGCGGTGCGGATTGTAAGACACGGTCTCAAAGGTTGTGGCTGCCGTCAGGGACGAGAGGCCCCCGGGGACAGCCCAAAGCATGCTCTCCGCCATGGCTTCAGTGAACTCCTCATCCTCCCTCACCAGCACCTCCCAGTCATCATCCTGGTATATATCGAAGTCTGCCACACCGGGCAAGGACTCCACATAGGGGCACGCCTTAAATTCAGTTGGCTCGTCAATGACCCCCTTCAGACTACCGCGCGGCACTACCGCGACCCACCTCAGCGCACGACAGTATACGTCCTCTTCTACCCCCTCTCCAGCCTCGTCATTTTTAACCACGCGTGCAATTGGCGCTAGACTCTCGAACTTCTCAAAGAGGAACATCTGAAGGAAGTTGGTGCACACATAGCTGCACACGTCATAGCGCCCCATTGACCCACCGTGTTGGTCTTCATCTGGTCAAGACGTGCATAGATGGTCCCCAGAAACAAAGGCCCTAGAGCCAGCCGCCTCCCAATCGCTAGAGCGGCCGCTATCGGGTAGAGGGAGTAGTTAACGCCATCAGACGGAGGCCCCTCGAAGACGTGGCGTGATAGCCACGCGGTCAGAAATGCGGCTATATGAAACGGGCTACGTAGCCCTACCTCTTCAACACTGCGCCAGTGCTCGTCTTTGGTATAATCTCCAGACTTGGTCGCCTCCTTAGACAACCCCATCAAATCGTGGTACCAATAGATGGTCCACCCCTTGAAAGTATTCTTCAATGTTTTGTTTGGAGGAGCCTTCGCAAACTAGCTTACGGCCCGCGTAGCCGCGGCTTGCCCTGCTTTTAAACCCTTCACTATTTCCCATTCCTGGGAAGATAGCTCGAAGGTGCAAGGGTCGGTATCCCCCACAATGGGAAGCTTCATCAAGGCGCTCACATCCTCCAAAGTCGGACCAATCTCCCCGCCAACCGTTACGAATGTGTGGGTCTCCACACTCCACCGGGACAACAACACGTCCAACCACGGCGTGCTTCGCTTCACGTTCTTGCTGTAAGTGCTCATCACAGCCTCGTGGATACTGGCTCGCTGGAAAACCCCAACAAACTCGGCGCTGTCAAGGACTTCCTCGGTCCAAACTTCTAATCCTTCCCCAGACGCGCAATAGATGTCCCATGCGGGGAAGGCATAGGGGCATTCCCCTTGCTCCACCATGAAACGAACGCAAGACTCAGGCATGATGAACGTCTCATGCCCAGGCCGAGCGTCTGCGAGCGCAAGAAACAGGGGAGTGCTGGCCACGGGCGTCTCTGCGGCAAAATAAGGGAGCTTCGTCCACAACGCATCCTCACCCCCCAGATAAGGAGCTCGGTACCAGTACTCGGCGTTTGGAACATCCTGGCCCCCCTTCTTCAAACTCTTTTTCTCGTTCGACCCCAAGCCTCGGGGTACACTCGCCGCTGACGTTGAATCAAGACATCTCCAACACAAATAAAGGACCACGACGCGAAAAACTCACTAACAAGCGCTCGGAAAACCTCTTCACACACAAAGTTCAGAGAAACTTGAAAATGGATGCTTCAAAATAAGGAATCATGAGCGCTATAAATAAAGACCAAACATTCGAAAGTGTGGAATCGAAGCCAAGGACCTCTTTTATACCTCCCAACCGGCGCCTCGAAAACGAAGAGTCGCCCGCCATGATGACCACCATCAATCGTCGCGCCCTTTAACCGTCAAATAGTCGCGTCCATCGGCTCGTAACGGTCAGAAATCACAAATAGCCACTGTCCGCATTGAATGTTAGACACGACATCTCGGATACGTGACAGCTCAGGGTTGACCTTCACAGCTGGACATTTCGACCATCAGTCGTGTCTCGTCTCCCGCTACGTGCTATGCACGCGCACGCCCATTGGCCCAAATGGCCACACACATACAAGGGGGCTAATGTCGGTACCCAGTCCACGGGCGCCACGTGGCACCCCATTTGCCCATCTGGCAATCCACGTGGGCCCCCTAGTTACCCCAAAGTCAACCATGGTTAAACCATGCCTGGGCAAACTCGCGCTTCGACCTTGCCCACGCGGCAGGCTCGACGCCCGACTACCAAGCCTCGTTCAAGCAAGCTCCATGAGCTCCTCTCAAGCCAGGCCCAGCGCCTGTATGGCTCCAGCCAAAACGAGGGCCTGTGCATGACAGGCCCCCATTCCTAACACGACCCAAGGCTCCGTGCCTCAACATCTAACGGGCCCAGGCCCCTAACTGTTTAACTTACTCTCGCTCGGGACCCCTCCCTATGGGCAGTGGAACAGAGGCTAGAACCAAAGGGATTGTTGAGCCGCGCGCTCGTAAGGGACCAGTCCCATCAACCGGCTAAGAGAGAGAGATCTACCCTCAGAGCCACTTAAATACCATATTTTAAGCATTAAATGCTGACTCGACACACATTTAATGCAATGGACAAGTGGCGAGCCGTGGCTGGACAAGCGCCTGACTCCGTGGCAGAGGGCATCCAATCGCCTGCCGCGGCCGCTGACAGGACCTCTCCAGGTCATGATGGCAGAGCTCAGGCCTGCCCAGTCACGGCGCGCCACGTGTCCGCACAGTGCTAATCACTCCCTACTATAAATAGTCTCAACACATTTATGACAAAATAGACAGTACCTAATCACATTTATTATACGAGTCACTACTGGCTTGTGAATCTCTCTCTCTCTCTTGTCCGCCCTCTCGGTTCTCGCCCCTCCATAGCTAGGAGACTCGAGCGAGTCGGCTTCAATGATTGTCAAAACTCCTAGACGGGCCCCGCGTAAGTCAACCTTACGCTTTACCGTGAAACATAACAAACACAGTGTTAACACAAGACATTTTATTTTAAGAAAAAGAATAATGTGATTCTTGAAAATTTATATAAAAAATTTCAACTGAATGATGTGATTATGGTATTTGTATAATCAAGAGATAGTGAGATACCATAGTGGGGTTCTGTTTTAAAAGAGAAAGGTTTCCACTCACTCATATCATCCTGACATAAAAATTCTATATGATTTTTTTTTTTTTTTTGTATAATATTACCATTTAATAAAAACATGCAAGAATCTCATTTTGTAGAAGCTTGACTTAAGCTTATTTTTTGCTTGACTTTTTGTGGATAATCTCTCGACACAAAAAAGAAATAAAAAATAAAAAACGTCACGTAACCGACTTTCAACCTGTAATCCAACCATGCGTACAAGTCCTTCGGATTGTAATTAGAGAGTAGGAGCTACGTTGTATATGCTCAGGTATGGAACCAACAAAGGAAAGTGCAATAAAATTATAAATTACGTCCTCTTTGTCTCACGGTAAGGAGTAGAAGTACGAAAACATGTTTGTTTATGGTAAGCAGCCGAAGTACGATAACATTTTTAGGACCAAGTACACTTTTTAGAGAGAGAGAGAGAGAGAGAGAGGGTGTGTGTGAAAGACGAAGCTTACACTGAACTACCTCAGAGCGAAACCGCGTAGATTAACTGGAAAGATACACTGAGGTGTGCTGCTTAATTACTATCTTGCGATGACTTGTGATCCACGTTTTCTCTGACGTATGTTGGCCAATGGAATTCTTTACTTGCTCGCTGATTCAGACCTCTATCTCTCAAGTTCCTTTCATACTAAATTACCAGCCTTGTTTTTCCGCTGATTCACGGTACATGGTCACACTATGCAAATATGCCAATTACATTGTCAAATAAAGGATATTCTACCGCACGAGGCCCTTATCCGACTGAGAGGTCTAACGATGATCTTATGTACATAACGTCGCAAAAAGAGCAAGGCACATAAATAGTCGGCTTGGGTTTTTTTTGAGTAATACTATATAAATAAAAAAAATTTTATACAAAACAATATGTTAAAATAAGAATCTTTTATTTTAAAATAAAGCACTCACTGTAATAATCTTTAATTACAAAAATATCATATCATTTTGGTAATTTCTTTAAGAATAGCATCTTTCATTTCTTCTAATGATTTTGGGTAACTCGAATACAAAACCATTGCAAGGGATGTAGCCCACATGGCCCACATTCATAAAGCCAACAAGGTTAACTTAAGGTTCGTTTGATAGGATTTTTCAGCCTAATTTTTTAGTTTATAAGTAACAAAGTTAAATTTTTTTAACTTTTTGACTTTTTATTTTTGATTTTTTTACTTATTTTTAATTTATAAAAATAAAAATAAAAAAGTAAAAAAAAATTATTATTTTTCTTTATTGACCAAAAAAACAAAATTAAAAAAAGTTAAAAAAATTTGTACTAAACAGGCGTTTAACTTTCCTCGCCAGTTCACGCGCCTTGGGTGCAAGTGGACTTCGCGTTTCCACGTATAAACTATCCACACACACGCGCGCGCACACACTCAAGGGTTCTAGAGCCGCCAAACAAGACTCTTTAACCTTGGGCTCCCCGGTGACGCTATATAATGCATACATATATATGTCATAAGCCCTGACGAGGTACTGACGGCTATACTACTATTCGTTACCCACCACCGCCACTAGTCCTCCATTTGTCCATCTACCTTCGCTTTCTTAGTGCCCAAGAAATATAGAGCAAATTCCGTAACTTACAACCCCCATTCCACTAAAAACTATATATATATATACCAACTGACCCATACTCAACAAGTCAGTCACTTTTTTCACATACAAAGCTTTTCTCCATTCTGGCATTACATTCACATTCACATACAAAGCATGGGAATATTGAAAAGAAGCAGAGTAGATGGAGAGGTTGAGGCACTAGCCATGGCCAACTGCCTTATGCTTCTCTCTCGGGTAGGCCAGTCCCGTTCGACCGGCGGTCGAGTCTTCCCCTGCAAGACCTGTAACCGGGAGTTTCCGTCATTCCAAGCCCTTGGAGGCCACCGGGCGAGTCACAAGAAGCCTAGACTAATGGCCGGAGACCTCCTTCAAGTCCAGACCCCCAGCTCGACTGCCAAGCCCAAGACCCACGAGTGCTCGATATGCGGCCTAGAATTTGCCATCGGGCAAGCGCTTGGGGGTCACATGAGGAGACACAGGGCGGCCGCCGTGAGTGAAGGGCTGACAGCCAGTAGCACTACCACCAGTCAATCGACGGAGACAGTGCCCTTGCCGGTTATGAAGAAGTGGAGTAGCGGCAAGAGAGTTTTTGGCTTGGATTTGAACTTGACGCCGTTTGAGAACGACTTGAAGCTTGGGAAGATGGCCCCGTGGTGGTTGACTGCTTGATTAAACTTTTGGGTTTCATTACCTTTTTTGCAAGGACGTGAACCAGCTTGTACGTAGTTGGGAATTTTTGCGCTGAGATATTTTCATTGTTTATAGTAGATTTTCTTTTTCACCCCTTTTGATTTAAATAGCTTTTTATGTTTCAATTTTTTATCTGTATTTTTGTGGGATATATATAGAGATACACTTTTCTTCATTACCTACAATGGTTGTGCTCTATCATCGTGGCTTGGATTTGGTCCTTTTTGCATATACGAGGGAAGAGTGAGTACTGAAAATTAGGCTTAATACTGATCGAGAATCAGAATAAATTCCCAATATCGACTGTTGGACACCAAAAAAGAAATTCTCCCATGCTCCTTTTGATTATTACCTCCCTGAATCCTAGCAAGCAATCACCTCTGCTACTAGTTGGAAGAAAGCTTCATCCAACTTCCAGAATTAAAGACAATACCAGTGGCATGAGCTAGCTAGAGTCTCCACAAAAAATTACTGTTTTCCTTGAGCGACTGCATGAGCTAGCTGGCTTTTTCCTGAGGGTTTAAGAGGAAAAACTGAGAACGAGAACCTGTAAGCTGACTTTTGACAGATCTAGTATTTGTCCTTCTAGCCGGTTAGAGTCCCGAATAAGGGAACAATCAACCAGAAGACTCCTAAAGTAACCTAATCAACCGACACATGGTTGCAATACTCCAAGACTGTATGAACGAGGACAACCTAAGCCGAAAATTCTGAACATCACGGTTGTTGCCACACCATTCTTCTAAAATTTTTTATACAAATTTTTTTGAAAGAATAACAATTTTCTTGCTTTGCACGTACTCTTTTTTTTTAATCTTAATTTGATAAAAGAAAAATTACCAGTGCATGAGTCTCTCACAACAATAAAATTATGAGAGGGACTAAATATACAGTGCTTTATCTCTATAAATAGAGATCCAGTTTTTATGTTTGAAACGTGTGACACCCAAATCGTGATATGGCAACCTTGATAGCTCCGAGATATATATTTCCTAGATAAAACAAGTTAAGATATTTCGAAAAGGCTATTTGGCCTGCCTAGAGCACATTTACTGTTTTACACCAAATTCATGCTGTAATTCTTTCTTTCTTTCTTTCTCTTTTTTTCTTTTTTTGTATTTTTTTACATTCTGTAATTCAAAACAGTACTGGGGGTTCATAAAAAGAACTTGAAGAATGAACATTTTTTTCTTAGCAATTAATACTGGTGATGATGTTTTCCGACCCGACCAGAGATCACAAACTCTTGATCGGTCTCTCATCAGACCACACCTTCCCTCATCATCTGGTCTTCCGCCTAGCAGGTCCCCCCCAGATGAACCTCAGTCTGCCCCGAGCAGGCTGTCTGTTTTGAAAGATACTCCAATCTGGTCGGTCGGGCGATCACGTCAATAGGGCATATACCTGACACCGGACACCCTGGCGCACATTTGGGGCATGGGTGTGCAGTGTACCAGTGACAATCGCCTTACCCCTGACACCGTTCTGACACATGCCACCATGGAGTGTGGGGATGACCCTCTCAAGTGCCCTGTCACCGCTTTGACCCTCCAACGAGAAGCCGCTACGTGGAGAGGCCACCTACTACTCCCATGTAAACATACAAAGGGAAACTTAGTCCCTTCTCCAGGTACGCAAACACAAAACCAGAAACCCTAGTAAACTCAACACTCTCACCATCTTTGAATTTAACTTGAACAACAAAGGGCCTTTGGCTACCACCGCACCGGTGTGTTCAGTGTAGGATATCACTGATCAGCAGGTAGGAGAGCTTAACTCGGACTTGGGGGCAAGACATCACGAGTTTGCTGCATCGTCAGTTGGCACCATCTGTGGGAACGACTTTTCTCGTGGCTTTTCATGGTCTTGACTAGGTCTGGTATTAGCACCCTACCTGAAGAAAACTCGATGGCCGATTTAAGCGCAAAGAAGATAGCCGCCTTGGAGAAGATGGTGGCGGACATGATAGCCAGCATGCAACAGTTGGCTCGTCAAAACTCAAAGTTGCTTCAACGAGGTCCAGTTCCTCCAGCAGAGATTCTATCGCCGCCTAACCCACCGGCGGCAGAACAAGAGGATCAGGAGGTCGACAAGGATCCTTCCATTCCCCCCAATGGCAACGAAAACGGTAATGGAGGACGGGTTGAGGACCCTCTCCTTCGTCGTGAGCCCCCCATCGAAGAAGCACAAATGAGCCACGCCATCCCATCGAGGACAGAGATGGTAGGCGACAAACTGGAGAGCTCCCATGCTTGGGACAAACAGCTGAGGGCCATGCAAGCCCAAATGGCAGGAGTTTTGGCTGTTGTGGAAGCCAAAGCCCCAAACACAGTGGACACGCTCATCAGGAGGACAGCCTTGCGCTTCACCCAGAAGGTGATGGACTACCCACTCCCCCCAAAGTTCAAAATGCCGACTGTGGACGCGTTCGACGGATCTAAAGACCCAGTTGACTACTTGGAGATGTTCATAGCGCTCATGCATCTGCAGGCAGTGCCGGACAAGATCATGTGCAGAGCATTCCCAGTCACGTTGAAGGGCTCGGCACAGACTTGGTTCAACAAGATCAAACCAATGACAATTTCCACCTTCAAAGAACTCAGTAAGCTCTTTGTGAGCCACTACATCGGAGCCCTGAGACAAAGGAGGCCTGCAGCATACCTTTTGACTGTGAGGCAGAAGAAAGAAGAAACGCTACGGGAGTATGTGGGCAGGTTCAATCAAGAAACTTTGGCTGTGGACGACGTGAACGATAAGGTGGCCGTCACGGTGTTCATGAGTGGCTTGAGAAGTGGGAAACTCCTCTTCTCCTTATCGAAGAGGCCACCCCAAGACATGGTTGAATTGATGCTTCGAGCTCAGAAGCACATGAATGCAGAAGATGCCATGAGCACCAAGCGAGACAATGACAAAGTGAGCGGCTCGCACACGAAAAAGAAGAGGTCGAGCAGAACCTCAAACGAGGAGAGGGAGACGAAGGCGAGCAGAACTAGGAATCGAGCAAGGAGCCGGGGAGAAGAAAGACGTGAGCACTATCATAGTCTAGATCGATCGTTCACCCCACTCACGACAAAGTTAAAGGATGTACTGATGGAAATCAGGAACGACTCGAACCTGAAATGGCCCGAGCCTGTAAAGACACCCTTGAGCATGAGGAACAGAAGGAGATATTACCGGTTCCACCGTGATCACGGCCATAACACAAAAGACTGTATTGAACTGAAGCAACAGATCAAGGATCTGATCAAACGGGGAAGACTTAGTCGCTATGTGGCTGGCCGAGACCGAACACGGGGGGGAACGACGCAGCCCGGCGCAGACTGAAACAACCACCCAGCCCATTAGAGAGATAAGGGTCATTGCTGGAGGATTCGCTGGAGGAGGGGAGTCCCCTTTAGCGAGGAAGAAGCACGTTCGGGACATCCGAACCGAAGCGGAAGTGATGCTGGTCGGGGCAACCAACAAGAAGACGAAGACCGAAGGCCCCGTGATCACCTTTACGGAAGAAGAAGCTGCCGAGGTATACCAACCACACGATGGCCCTTTGGTCATCTCTGCGGTAATCTCCAACTTCAAAACTTAGAGAATCTTGGTTGACAGCAAAAGCTCGACCGATATCCTGTTTCGGGGGGCCTTCGAGAAGATGCAGTTTGGTTCAATAAGACTAATTGCCTCCCCGTTGTCTCCATTTCTATTAACAAATAGCTCTGAATATAGTACAAACTATTTTGAGAAGCAAGGAACTTCTAGAAAGTTATGGGTTCCGTAAACTAATGATTCAATGTAAATTGGACCAAGAAACAGAGCATGAATTGGACTAAAGCGAGAAGGTTCATGGTGCGTACCCAGAGAAAAATGGAAGTGGATGATGGATTCAAGTTCTTGAAAATGAAAGTTTGAACTGGGTCTCTGAAGTTGAGAGAGAGAGAGAAAGAGAGAGAGAGAGAGAGAGAGAGAGAGGGAGGACGAGGTATTTAAGTTCTTGATCGTAGAAGAGAGTGTTTAAAGTTTTTGTACTGTATTTTTAAGGCATAAGACTTTATATTTATGCATACATATGGATATTTATACACAGCTAGGAATAGTAGTGCCAGAAGAACTGAAGTAGAGAAAAAGAGAGAGAATTAACCGCCAAAGTGGTTATATGCTGATGTGCTGAGCATATTTCTAGTTCCTTGAACCCAAATGTTGCTAGACAGTAAAGATTGTAAATGGCCAAGTAATTATTAAATTTTCATAGAAATCTTGCAATTTACAAAAAAAGAAAATCAAAAATAGCTTGAACCCTGAAATAACCAAATCAGGGTTATAGGATAGCAAGCTTAAGGATGGCAATTAGAGCCAAAAAAATATGAACCTTGCTTCACCCTCCTTTAATGGGAATGGTATGTGGTATGAATAAATAGGTTAGGGATAGGGTATAGGGAAGAAAGCAAAACCCAATATGGGTTTGAGACGAGGTAGGATTTAGGTCAACTCACTTTGAACCCGCCCCAATTATATTATAAAATGCCTAAATAATTATATTATATTTAAAATATGTGAAAACCTAGCCTTTGTCTATGTTTTGTCCAAGAGACTAGATTCTACAATATTAGGTCAAGATGTAATGGCTATAAGCAATATTATACAACCCAAGACAAAATAGAGAACAAACCATTCAATCAAGACACACTAGCCTTTTGTCATGGAAACCCTTAAATGGGAGAAAAACCACGTGACCCTTTTGCTGGATAAAGATCATGCACTGTAGTTTGTAGTTCAGATGATTACAAAACTCTTTACAATCAAAACCTATCAACTCCTTAATCTAATGATTGTCTAGATCTTGCTCGTATCCACGATTCACCGTCTCTATGCTTGACCACCGTTCATATCCCCTTAGAACAGATTTCATGGCTTAAACAACTTCAAAACTCTCGATCTCTTCAATTGGGTTGAAGAATATTGTTGCTAAGACATGTTTCTGAGCTTTTGGAAGATGGGAAATACTTCCCTCAAAGTGTTTTTAATTGTGGCTCAGATGAGGTCTGGAGAAGTGTAATGGGCCTTAAATAGGCGTAAAAATCGTAGTGGCGCAATTCTTGAGAATCTAAATCTTACGTAGCTCGATCCCGTGAGAATCCACGAGGATTTCGTGAGCTGCAGCTCGATCCCTCGAGAACCCGTGAGGACCTCGTGAGCTCAATCACAGATTTTGCATATTTACTGTTTTTGCCTTCAACATCCTAGGACATCCCACGAGAAACCAGTGAGGTCTTGTTCTACAACCAACGCACCGTTTTTGCCCTCGAGATTTCTCAAAGTCCATCGACATCCCTCGAAGTGCCCTTCATCAGCCAAGATGTATCATATAAGTCTCTCTTTGCATAAGCTTGCATGAATAAGCTTCAAATCCATTTTGAATGCTTGTGATTGATATCCAAATTCCCTAAATTATATTAAACAAGACTTGGCACGAAATTTAGCTAATTACAGACCCTTACAATCTTCCCATTTGGCAATTTCGTGACCAAAACCCTATACTACAAGACACATTACAAGAAAATAACTGAAAAATACAATCAAACCCCAATCACAAGCACTTAGTATCATCCCTGCACATACTACAAGTAAATAACCAAGCCAATCAAGTGCAAGAGAGATATAAGATATAAAAAGCACTAGCATGAAGAATGCTCCCCCTTTTTGGGAATGAATTGACAAAGTAAGCCCGGGAATCAAACCATACCAAAGTAAAAATGAAATCATGGATAAAGAAGAATGCAAAAGAAAAAAAAAACTATCTAATATATAAACATGAGAATTGTCCAAACCCACAAACAAAAGGCCTTAACTCCGCAGGTTTGAGATCAAGCAAAATGAGGCAACAAAGAGAAACTATACAAAAACCACCATAAAACCAGCAGCAAACGCAACAGCTACCGATGACGAATGCTCCGAATGAAGTCATTCACGTCAATTATAAACTCGGCATGCCTCCGAGAGAGAGCAGACAAAGTGTCCCAAACATAAGCAATATCGTGCTCCTGTCGCTCCACTATGAGATCGATGAGCTCATGAACCAGTCCAATACGCTCTACCAGGTCAGTGTGAATCGTAGTCAGCTGAATAGAGAGAGCAGTAATGGCAGCAGCAGAGCCTGCAGAAGGTGGAGCAGAGGCAAGAGCAGTGGAGGTGGAAGGAGTAGCCGGATCAACTGGAGTAACCTCAGAAAGTTCCACTGCAGGCTACTGTAACTGAGAAGAAGGTGGGGTAACTCCTAGATGGGTATTACCCATCTTAAAAGTGTGACGAAAAATGGGTTTCCCAACAGGGATATGACTTGTGGGGCTCGACCACAATCTGATGACGGGAGAGACACTCTGTGATCATGAGCTCGAAAGGAAGATAGGCTCGAGAGGAGTTATTAACAGAGACCTCAAGGATGAGATTAAACATGAGTCGACCCACATCCACAACCATATCTATGGTAATAGGGTGCATAAGCTGAGCATGGGACTCATTAATCTCACTCACATGGGAAGTGCACAAAAACAAGTCACACACCACATGATTGAGAATCCTAAAGACATCCTTCATCCCTTTCTGCTTTAGGTGACTCGAAGGGCTTAGGGGCCAGTCACCTCCAGCAGACAACAGGAGTTGAGCTAGAGAGTTCAAGGAAGGCCTAGTCTGAGTGGGAGGATAGGGCTACTGAGAAAGAATGGGACGCGTGATGTGGTGAAGTGTGCATATGTCAAATATAGAGAAATCAAGAGACACCTCACGAACATAAGACTTGAAAAACCCAGCCCCCTTGTTAGATGCATGAATATTGACATAAAACTCACGTACGAGATCTTAAAAAGCAAACCCATTACAAACCGCAAGACGAGTCTAACCCCACTTATTGAAGTAGGCACTAATAAAAGTCTCAAAGAACTCATCAAGAATAATACCCCGAGAAATGCAAACAGGGCGAGTGTTAAACAAACTATTAAACTTGGACTCAGCCTCAGAGACCGGTTTGAAATGAAAGACCACAAGAGATGATGTGTCTCCCTTCGGTGTGAACTCATAACATTAGGTGTGCCAAAGCGGAGGCGCTTGCCAGGGGAAACAGTGGCCTGTCGTTTGCCCCAAGAACCTGAGAAATGGCGAGACGGTGGAGTTTGAGGCCCTTCCCGTTTCTTAGGAGAAGGAATCATAATGGCAGAGGAGACACACAACAAGAAGCACCAAAATCAAATGCACTAGTCTAACAATGACTGGTCCAAAGCTGCCAAAGGCAACAACACAGCAACAAACCAAACACAAAAACCACCGACCCAAAATCAAACCAAATAACGGTCTGACAGCCCAACTGAAGCAAAGCTAGGGCAATAACGCCTTCCAAACGAGATTTAGCAACCCATAAAAGTGCACACAACAGCCGATTAACCTA
Source organism: Euryodendron excelsum (assembly GCA_033060915.1). Lineage (NCBI taxonomy): Eukaryota > Viridiplantae > Streptophyta > Magnoliopsida > Ericales > Pentaphylacaceae > Euryodendron > Euryodendron excelsum. Next base: position 14,489,970 of record CM065380.1, on the reverse strand, counting down.
AACAACTAACAATGCAAAAACCCCCAAAAGAACCCAAACCCTAGGTTTCGAGAAGCGCAAAGAAAAAGCTGAAAGGAGAATCGAAGAAGAGAAAGGGGAAGATGGCCCAGAAGAGACAACGAGGAATGGAGCAGAGAAGCTCGCCGGATCAAAGAGGACGAAGTGGTCCAAAACCGCCTGTCATCGAGGGCTTGAAGGAGAAGAAAGCGACCCAGGAAAAAAATAAAAAGAAATAGTCACTGGGGTTTTTTTTTCTTTTTAAAAAGGGGGCCTGATGAGTGGACTTCGCGGTCTCGAGAACCCGCAAGATCTCGCGAAATCACCTAAACACCAAAAACACAAGAAAAATATGCACAAACCCACAAGTGTCAACCGACTTAAAATACAACCAATGAAATTTAAGATGCCCTAAGCATGAATAAATCAACATCAAGATTGTTCAAAGATGGCATAAAACCAACTCAATGCACACAATGATGATAAGAACCATACTCATAACCATGACAAGGAGATGCAAGTTCGTCAACTTGATCAATGAGAATATAGACCCTAGAGCAAGATCAAGGCAAAGTTCATCATGGAAACCTCCTCTTAGACATAAATGTTATAGAAGTCAAAACCCCCATGTCATTCTAATCAGAATAAAACAAGAATTCTCTTTTCCTTTCAGGACATATTTTTCTGTTCACCTTTTGAAGTTCCAACCCTATCTCTCTAAATTTGAAACATGAATTAAGCACAGGGATGGTGGCTTTCACTCATATAAGCAAGTAGTCATCTCCTCTTATCACATAACAAGGGTAGCTTCTCACACACTCACTAGTAGCCCTTTTCACCCAACACAAGAATATTTACAAGAGAGGGTATACATGTGAACAAGATTAATCTAGACATTCATGTACAAGGAAGATCATCCATGATGAGGGCTATAAAATGATCATAAAAAATGAGTGCCATCTTCTAAAAGATCTCATGAGGTGAGCTCCAAATAAGCACAGAGTACGAGCATGACTGAAGTCATCAAAGTCATAAGAATCACTAATACACAATCAAAGATATATACAAGATTTAATTTAGAACATGCTCATACTTCTACCATTTCATGGGAAGTGCTTTAAACTGGAGACAAATAGGCCAAGTGCAAGCCAAAACAAATAACACACACTCAACACTAAACACAACACACACAAAACAAGGCTTGAGATAAAATGAAGTAATAAAAGCACTCAAGCTAGGGCCCTAATAAAACAAACTACTTGAGAGAACACACTCCTAGGGATTTTTGCAAAGATTCAAACCAAAGAGTATCAAAGGATTTAGTGGAGAGATCAACAAGTTGATTCTCAATGGAAATATACTCTAGAGGTATGACCTTCTCTTCTACTAATTCACGGATGAAATGATATCGAATGTCAATATGTTTAGTGCGAGAATGTTGAACTAGATTCTTAGAAATACTCATCGCACTCATGTTGTTACAAAAGATAATCATGACATTCTGCTTTAGACCATACTCACTTAACATCTGCTTCATCCAAATAAGCTGAGTGCAAAAGCTACCAGCGGGTACGTACTTAGCTTCAGCAGTGGACAGGGAGATCGCATTTTGCTTCTTACTATGACAAGCAACAAGATTGTTACCAACATAGAAACACCCACTAGAGGTGCTTTTGCGATCATCTGCAGAATCTGCCCAATTTGCATCAGTATAGCCAGCAATATCAGAATTAGTGTTGAAAATAAACCAAATACCATAGCCAAGAGTTCTATTCACATATTTAATGATCATTTTAACAGCAAACAAATGAGACTCTTTATGGCTTGCCTAGAATCTAGCACAAACACCAACACTAAAGGCTATGTTAGGTCTACTGGTAGTTAAATACAAAAGACTCTCAATCATGCTCCTATACAGGGTTTGTTCAACATCTTTTTCATAAGTATATTTACTTAGCTTAAGACTAGGACTCATAGGGGTTCTAGCATGTTTAACCGTTTCTAACCCAAATTTCTTCACGAGGTCTTTAGCATATTTGGACTGAAAGATAAAAATCACTTTATCAATTTGTTTAACTTGAAAACCTAAGAAATAGTTCAACACACCCATCATGCTCATTTCAAATTGACTTTTCATAAGTTTAGAAAATTTATGAGCAAGCATATTAGAAGTAAACCCAAACATAATATCATCCATATAGATCTGAGCAATAAGAATGTGTTGAGATTCTTTCTTAATGAACAGAGTCTTATCAACTCCCCCTCGAGAGAAGCCAAACTCTACCAAGAAGGTGGTGAGTCTCTCATACCAAGCTCTAGGAGCTTGCTTCAAACCATACGGAGCCTTTTTAAGTTTATGGACATGATCAATATGGTGTGGATCCTCAAACCCTTTGGGTTGTTCCACATAGGCCTCTTCTTGAAGAATATCATTCAGAAAGGCACTCTTTGCATCCATTTGATGCAACTTAAATCTTAACTGACATGCAATGGCAAGAAGGATACGGTCTGATTCTAACCTTGCAACAAGGGAAAAAGTTTCATCAAAGTCAATGCTCTCAATTTGGGTGTAACCTTGGGCCACCAACCTAGCTTTATTTCTTATAATAACACCATGCTCATTAGATTTATTCTTGAAGATCCGTTTAGTTCCTATCACATTGACATGCTTTGGTCTAGGCACAAGAGTCCACACATCATTTCGCACAAATCGACTCAACTTCTCATGCATAACAGTTATCCAATGTTCATCATTCAATGCTTCTTTGACATTCTTAGGCTCAAATGTAAAAATATAACACATCTAATTTACTTTATTTCTTACCTGACGCCTTGTATGATTTAGCTTCACTCTAGAACGTCTTGCTCTGTTTTGGACTGATCACTTTTAATCTCCTCTACTATAGTCACCTTTTTCAAGTTCTCAGATTTCTCCACTATAGGCTTACTACCTACATCACACTCTTCATTAAAAGAGGGATTAGTAGGTATCTCTAGATCATTAACAACAACATTAATAGATTCCATCATAGTTAATGTACGCAAATTAAATACACGATAAGCTCTACTATTGAAGGAATACCCAAGAAATACTCTTTCATCGCTTCGAGATTCAAATTTACTCAACTACTCTCTATCCCTTATGATATAGCATTTACTCCCAAATATTAGGAAGTACTTAACATTAGGATTCTTACCTTTCCACAACTCATAAGGAGTCTGTTTGGTACCAACTCTCAAGTAGACACAATTGGCAGTGTACTATACAGTGTTTACTGCTTCAGTCTAGAATTTTTTAGGAATCTTCTTGCCATAAAGCTTAACCCTAACATCTCTTGAATGACTCTATTCTTCCTCTCTACTACTGTATTTTGCCGTGGAGTCTTTGGGGTTGAAAACTCATGTCTTATACCTTATTCATTACAAAAGTTAGCAAACTCAAAATTTCAAAACTCTCTACCATAATCAGTTCGGATTCTACAAATACAACTAATTTTTATGCCCTTTTCCACCTGCAATCTCAGACACAAGGCTTCGAACACAGAGAATATGTTAGATTTTTCTCTAATAAAATCTATCCAAGTAAACCTAGAGAAATCATCGATTGCCACAAAAATATATTTTTTACCTCTTATACTTTACTGTACTCTAAAAGTGCAATTTATATGTCTTAATTAGCTAATTGTTAATTTCATATAATGTTTAATTGTATTATTTTAGTCTTAATTCATCACTAACTTAGTTTTGTGTTAATTTTTAGGATTTCTAGCTTAAAAGGGATAAATTGGCACTAAAACAGAATAGACATTCGAAGGGAGTTCGAACGTACCTGAAGGGCGTTTGAACAGTATACATAGATGTTTGAACGGTACGACGAACGGTCTCACATCAAGTTCAGGTTCAAAGTGCGTTCGAAAGATTCAGAGAGCAGGTTTTCTCGTTCGAAATGCGTTCGACGTAGCGTTCGAACGGTCTCCGTGGCGTTCGAATGGTGGCCGAGGCATTCGAACAGTGGCCGAGGCATGCGAACGGTTTTCCGATCCTGCAAAGACTTGGAAGCCTATATAAGTTAGGATTATGGGATATATTAGGGTTCGCGACTTTTTATAGTTTTTTAGGTAGCAGCAGTTGTAGATACAAAGGTTCTTCTAGTTTATTTCAAGGTTTTTCATAGTTATTCACAATGGTTGTAATTAGATTCTCAGGTTTGCAATTAATGCATTCTATTTATATTTACGCAACTTGTTTTTACATTACGAATATGCGTAGTGTCGCGCCCAAATTTTTTGCACTCGAGGAATTCACACACAAGCGGAAAAGAAACTGTACTCTCTCGTTAGAACTCACCTTCCTAGAAAAATGAGTGCGACTATGTTTGAATTGAAAATCAATTTGAACAAAGGGTTTTTGGAAAAAATTTGGAGTCGCCACCTAACTTGATTAAGGTAAGTTAGGTCACCTAAAAACTAAGCATAATTCGAAAACTACACTTAGGGTTTTTGAAAACGATTTTGAAAATACTTCCTTAAGAGAGGGTTTTTAGGAAAACAAGTTGTTTGGCAACCTTTGGAAAACATTTAAGCCCTTTTTAGAAAAATAACTCCTTTTGGTCTTTCAAAAACAGTGATGCTAGATTTGGAGGTTGGTTATGTGTAGGGAAGACGCACTAAGCCATCACCCTCCCCCGCCCTTGCGGTACCTACATGTCTATTTACCCTAGATTCACCTATGAGAGTCTTCAACTAACCAATATTCAATCCTATCCACTTTGAAAAACAATGTTTAAAAAGATATGATGCTTGATATGCAAATGCAAGAGGAAGGTTTGATTTGAAAAGAAATTGATTTGATTTTAGAAAAGATTTGAAAAGATGGATTTGAAATTGGAAAGTTTTAGAATTTAGAAATTAAGATTTGAAAATAGATTTTTGGGATTGGAAATTAGAAATAGAACATGGAATTGAAAACTTGGAAGAGATTAGGAAATTGAAAACTTGAAGAAGATTGTAGAATTGGAGATTTGAAAGAGGTTGTGGAATTGAACATTTGAAAAATATTGTGACCGCACCCATGAAGGTTGTTTACTTATCCTTTTGGAGGAATCAGGTCAGTCGTAGTTCGGACAAGAGTCTGATAGAAAATAGAAGGTATGATTGGAAGAGAGTTGAAGTTGGAATTGGAATTGAAATTGGAATTAGAATTGGAAAAATAGGAAATTGGACTTTGATTGAAGATTTGAAAAGATTGGTTTTGAAAGACTTGGTTTAAGGAAACCTAGACTTAGGAATTTAGAAAAGAAGGATTGAACTTGACTTAAAAAGATTTAACTTGGAATAAAGATTTAGACTTATTTTAGAAAGATGAAGGTTTAGGAAACCTAGACTTAGGAAAGAGTGGAGACTTAGGAAAAATTTTATATTTAAGAAAGATTTGACTCGACTTGGAAGGGTTTGAAAGATTAGGAAAGATTGGATTTAGGAAGGGTTCGAATTAGGAAAGTGTCATTTTTGTAAAGTTTTGGTTTAGAAAAGATTTCGAATTAGGAAAGTTTCAATTTAGGAAGGTTTCAATTTAGGAAAGATGTTGATTTAGGAAAATTTCAATTTCGGAAAGTTTTCAAATTAGGAAAGTTTTGAATTAAGAATGTTTTAAAATTTGGAAAGCTTAGAATTTTAGAAAGATTTTAAAAGATTAGGAAATTAGAAAGATTTGAATTTAGAAAGCCTTAGGAAATTTAGGATTTTGGGAAGATTTAAAGTTTGAGTTTTCGAAAGATTTGAAATCTAGATTTGGGAGTTAAAGTTTGGAAAGGATGTGAAATTAAGAAAGGTTGGAATAAGGAAAGGTTTAGACTTTGAAAGATTTGAAGTTTAGGAAAGTTTGGAACTTAGAAAATTTTGGAAATTTAGAAAGATTTAACTTAAGAAAGTTTTGAATTTAGAAAATTTTGAATTGGAAAAGATTTGAGATTTAGAAAGTTTTAGAGTTTGAGTTCTAGAAAATCTTGAGATTAGGAAATGTTTGAGTTTAGGAAAGCTTTGAAAACTTAGATTTGGAAAGTTAAGATTTGAAAATGGATAGAATTAGGAAATGGTTGAATTAGGAAAGATGTGGAAGTTGAGTTTTAAAATTTAGGAAAGATTTTTATATTCAAGTTTTGGAAACTTAAGATTTAGGAAAGTAGAAGATTAGGAAAGATTTGAATTAGGAAAGATTTGGACTAGGAAGGGTTAAGATTCCTATTTCCTAAAACAAAGGATTAGATTTTGTTTCTAAAAGAGAAGGTTTGATTTTGTTTTCAAAAACGGAGGATAGGATCTAGTTTCCTAAACAGGAGATTGGATTTGGTTTCCTAAACGGGAGACTGGATTTGATTTCCTAAAGGGAATATGAGATTTGGTTTCCTAAAGAGAAAATTGGATTTGACAAGGATTTGGAAAGGGAGGTTCTCGAAACCCTAGATTTGGAAGACTATAGTTTTGACGTAGAAAATAGGTTTTGGAAATATGTATAGTTTTGATGTAGAAAATAAGAGGTTTTGGAAACCTAGATTTTAAGACAAGTTCGAAAACTATGTTTTTGGAAAGGAAAATTAGGGTTTCCTAATCGTGGCTCTAAGGCTTGACTTGAGCTTTAAGGAAAGGAATTTTTGAAAAGTGTGTTTTTTAGAAACAAGTTTTTGGAAAGAAATCCTAGAGAGGAGTTTCTAGAAATTAGATTTTGAAAAGAGAGAGATTTTGGAAAGAAGTCCTGGTGAGGAGTTTTTGGAAAGTGAATTTGAAAAGAGTTTTAGAAAGAAAGTTTTTGGAAAGTAAAACTTTGAGAGAGTTTGGGAAGCAAGATTTTGGAAGAAGCATTTTGGAAAGAGTTTTTAGGAAAGCGAATTTTGAGGAGAGTATTTTGGAAAGGAGTTTGAAAAGAGAAGTTTTGAAAAATAGATTTTTGGAGAGAGTTTTTGAAAACAACTTTGGAAAAAAGAGTTTTATGAAAGCATGTTAGAGAAGAGATTTTTAGAAAGAGAGTTTTGAAAAGAGAGTTTTTGGAAAGTATAAAAATGTCTCACTTTCCTAAAGCGATTCTAACCATAAGAAGGTTAGAACCACTTTAAGAAAGTGATTTTGAAAACAACAAGAAGTTGAAAATATGGACCATATCGGTCACTTTAAATATAGCACTTTCCTAAAGCAACCCTAGCCATGAAAAGGCTAGAATCACCCTAGGATTGTGATTTTGAAAACAAGTTTTGAAAAAGAATACTTTGATATAATTTTGAAAACAAGTTTGAAAACGATTTTGAAAATGACTTTTGGAAAAATGCAAGAATCATGATGTGTACAATGCAAATTTGGGGTCGTGAACATACAAGGTTAAGGCTTCACCACATAATCGAGGGGGGTCGAACTCACGTGATTTCCGGTTAGATTAAAAGAAAGCCCCTGACACGGTGACCCTCCGATAGTCTAATGCTACACATGGACCGGGAGTCCCCTTGTTTCAAGCATGCAAACAAAAGAGGGGGAAAGAGATGGGGGATTAAAATAGAGAAAACCTAAGTGGGTTAAGAGAGAGGAGAGAGGGGGAAGTGTAAAAATTTAAATAAGAAGTCTACCATGTGTCTTCTTTATTTTGCTTAGCTTTGCGCGCTTTGCTTTTCTTGCTTTTTCTTCAGTCTTCGCTTCAATCTTTAAGAGTTCATCTTCAATCTTCAAACCTTCAAATTGCAGCCCTTCAAGTCTTTAAAAGAAGGTTGGAGGCTAGTGTATAAGTATATGAGAGTGTATAGGAGTGTATAGGAGGCTAGGGTTTAGCTAGGGTTTGGAAAACCTAGAGAAGCTAGGGTTTTGAGAGTGTACAAGCTCTGTATATCGAGAATTAGGGTTTTTAGATTGAGTTTGCATACCTCTTTCATGCTAGAGAAGGCTCTATATTTATAGAGATGGGATAGACCTAGCGCTTGTTGCAGTGGCGCCAGGGCAAAATTCCTCTTGGCGCCACTAAGAGTGGCACCGGGCCATTTTTTGGCTTGGCGCCACTACTAGTGGCGCCATCAAGTTAGGAAAGTTTGTTAAGTCAGCAAGCAACGTATCTTTGACAGATTTGGGCGCCTGTACTAGTGACTACCATGCAATTTTTAGCCTGACTTCACTAGGAGTGACCCCGGAAAGTCCGGGGATGAATTGAAGAGGTCGGGAATGACCCGGAGGGCCAGAAAAGGGCAAGAATACTTAAAATAGTATCCCGGAGGTATTTAACTTGAAAAATGAAGATAGGATGTGCTGGAAGGATTGACCGGGCCATTAGGGGCAAAACAGTCAACCGGGTTGGAAAGCTGCCGAGATGGACTTGGAATGTCCCGGAAGAAGACTCAAGATTTGGAAACATTATTCAGAACATTCCTAAAGGCTTGCCGGTTTAATACCCAGAGTCGGTGTGGTTGGAAAAGGTGACCGGCCCTCCAGGGGCAAAACAGTCATTTTGCACCGGGTTTGCCAGAACTGACTCGGAATGATCTGGAAAGGTAAAGAAAGGTTGAGAACACTATAAGAAGCATTCTTGGGAGGCTACCGGTTTGATACTCGGGGCCGGTGTGGTTCCCGAGGCATTCGGATGCTTAGGGGTGAAATGGTCATCTTAACCGAAAAGTCTCGAAATTGACCCGAAACGGACTGGAGGGCACCTAATCATGCCAGATCATCTCTGGGATGATCTCGGAAGGGTGGACTTGCCATTCTGAGGACTTAGGTGTGTTCTTGAGAAACTTGCCGAAAAATGGCCCTAGGAGCAGTTTGGTCATTTTTTACCGGAGTGGGATAGCAGGCACTGGTGTTGACCTGGGTTTTGAGTGTTTTCGCTACTCTGACGGCGGTCGAATGATATAGGGGTTTGTTGGCAATTCCCTATATCAACTTGTTTGCGAGTATTTCCGCTACTCTGACTGTTGTGATGTTTGTGAATATTTCCGCTACTCTGACGATTCACGATCATTCCCGAGACTGCCTGATCTCGGGAAGCTGCTAAAAGGACTTAACGCCTAAGAATCAACTTTCTCGAAGGCGTGCCTAAACGGACATTTTTGTATTAGCGGGCTAGCAGGTGCCAAAGGTGGACCGTTCTACTATCTAGAGGACTTGGGGTCTCGTCCCGGTCGACAAGTTTAAAGGGACTTACCATTTTGAAGAGATTTTTTTGAAAAACGTGTCGGACCATCTCGAGGAATCAACTGTCTCGAGAGAGGGATTGGAATTGGAATTGAACTTGGAAAGGGGACTTACCGTCTTCAAGAAGACGCGCCTAACTTGGAATTAGAAAGAGGACTTACTGTCTTCGGAAAGACGTGCTGATTTGGAATTGGAAAGCAGACTTACCATCTTCGAAAAGACGTGCCTGATTTGGAATCGAAAAGGGAACTTACCGTCTTCGGAAAGACGTGCTTAATTTGAAATTTGAAAGGGGACTTACCGTCTTTGGAAAGACGTGCCTAATTTAGAATTGGAAAGGGGACTTACCGTCTTCGGAAAGATGTGCCTAATTTGGAGTTGGAAAGGGGACTTATCGTCTTCGAAAAGATATGCCTGATTTAGAATTGAAAAGGGGACTTACCGTTTTCGGAAAGACGTGCCTATTTTGGAATTAGACCAAACAATACCCCCAAGGGCATTTTGGTCCTTTTGCCTCTATTTGGGCCAAGCGGGGCCCACGAAGCGATGAACTGATGAGATTAGATTTAGAAAGTTAATTTAGATTAAAATATGCCCACAATGACTTGAACACAAGTCTGGACAGAGTGGAGACCGCCGAGCGGTCAAAAATGGAATGCTTACACGTAGCTAAACTCCTTAATCTCGGGATCAAAAGCGAAGATCAATTGAATGTTTTGGATGAATGAAGGAGGTATGTTTTGGTTTTAAAGTTAAATCTTCTAGTTTTTCTCTCTTCATCTTCTTCGTTCTAGAACTTTCAAAAACCTGGACGT
>CM065380.1:14445000-14475000 GCA_033060915.1 Euryodendron excelsum | reverse complement strand
AGTATTCTTCAAAACTTCAACTTCTAAAATAAATTGGGTTGTTAGAATCAAGGACGTGCATCATCGGTTTGTGTAACGCATATACTGAACCTAATTCATGCATAAACATTACAAGGCAGCGTATATACTAAGTGTGGTATTCACGCATAAACATTACCGAACATAATAAAACGCTCAGGTTTTCGAAGGTTTCTAGAACGAAGAAGAAGAAAGAAAGAAAACCAAAAAATTTAACTTTAAAACCAAGAACATACCTCCTTCGTTCATTCAAGATCTTCAATTAATCTTCACAATTGATCCTAAGATATAATCTAACTACTCATCATAGTTATAGATACGCAAAGTTGTATTAAAAATATATTGAAAAGCTGAGTAATCTGATTATAGGAATTGAAAATTGAATGAAAATTATGAATAAACTATTTTCATCTACTCCTAAAACCTTAGAAAAATGTCAGCCCTCGAATCCCTCAACAATAACAACAATCTCAGCTTATATAGGCAGCATAAATAATAAGAAACCCCACCGTACAATTCGAACAGCCTGGCCCACCATTCGAACGCCTAATTGACCGTTCGAATGGCCTTTGAACGTTCTTTGAATGAATTTTATGCTTTCTGAATCTATCAAATAGTCTTCGAACCTGAATTTAGCGTGACAGCATTTGACGTATCGTTCGAACGCAACTATGCACCGTTCGAACGCCCTTACTAACCGTTCGAACACCCCTTCAAATTTAGCACGAATTTCTCTTTTTAAAGCCAGGATTCCTAAAAAACATACATTAAACCAAGTTAGTAACAAGTTAGGACTAAAATAACATAATTAAACCTATTCTAAGGCTAACAAATAACTAATTAAAATATGTAGATGGTACTTTTAGAGTACAATCAATTTAATAAGCATACGCTTTGGAAAAGAAAAACACACGAGAATAACAGAAGACATGTTCCAGTCATTTTCCAACATAGTTTTCCCTAGTAACTCTTGAAATTTCTCTCATTTCTAAGGAAGTACTATTCCAATAATCCCACGATCCAAACACCGAATTAATCCAAGCACGTAATTGATAATACTTGATCTCTGCAAGGTTACAAATTAAAACTTAAGACCAAACACAACACAAATATCTTTTTTTAACAACTCGTTTGGTATGTAATAAGCTCTATTGCGCAAAATGCTTAGCTTTATCATCATATAGAAAATACCGGATCCCTGCATGATGCGGATCGCGTAGCCGAGAATTACTTGGAGACGCGGCGGCGGCGTTATACCCGGGCCGGTGGTCGGTAAACTTCAATCGGCCTAGGAAAACGTAAAAAAATGCCTTTAAGTATGTTTTTTTAGCCCGTTTTGTGTTTTAGGCCTATTTTTTGGGCTTTTGTCAGTCTTTTATTTTTACCCGATTTTTCCCGGGGCCCTAGGGTTTCATGCCTCTTATTTAAGCTCTTGTTAAGACTTTTTCCAGCAGCTTTTGATGATTAATAAAGTTTGTGTGCGTTTTTGCACTTTTCCAATCATTCGGTATTTTCTACGAAGATCAACGAGTGTTTGATGCCTGCCCTAAAACCTAGCATTCGTGGTGAATCAGCAGGTTGCAGGACGACTCTGAATCCGGTATTTGTGGTGAATCAACGGATTAGGGTTTATTTTATTGCTCTCTTAATCCCGCTGCATCAGTTGGTATCAGAGCCCTAAGTGCCAATTCTGATTGGTTCGTGATCATGCCGCCCAGACGTCGACCACTCCAAGACGCGATGGAGGATGACAGGCTCGCCAGGCTGTAGCAGGTGGTTGAGAATCTGGCAGATAGTGTGGCCGCTATGTAGATTTAAATGCAGCGCCCAAATCCGCGTGTTGTGGATGAGGGGGCTGATGAGGATGCCGATGCCGATGCCGATAGCGAGGAGGATGAAAACCCTTTTGCACCCTTCCGGCAACCTGAGAGACATCCCCATCAGATGGGGTGGCGTGTAGCCGAAGGCAGTTGGAATCGGTGGGAGGCAGGCCTGAAAATTAATATCCCTGAATTTGAGGGCAGTCTGAAGGCGGAAGATTTTCTTGACTGGCTTTTTACCGTGGAGGAAGTCCTGGAATTCAAAGAGGTTCCGGCCAATAAACAGGTGCCTTTAGTAGCGACTCGTTTTCGTGGCAGGGCTGCGGCATGGTGGCAGCAGTTAAAGGTAAATCATGCGCGGATGGGGAAAAAGAAGATTGATTTATGGGATAAACTGAAGAAGCACTTCCGAGAGGCTTTTCTGCCTCATAATTATGCGCGGATAATGTACCAGAGGTTTCAAAATTTGCGACAAGGGATAAAGTCGGTGGATGAATATACCATTGAGTTTTATCAGTTACTGGCACGCAATGATTTGGGTGAGACCGACGAACAGTTAGTTTCGTGGTACATTGGGGGATTACAGCCTCAATACCAGGACACCCTGAATATGTTTGATTTATATTCTGTTTCGAATACCCATCAGAAGGCGTTACAGCTTGAGAAGCAGGCGAAGCGATAGGTGAGTGGTCTACCTTGGTCAGGAGCAGGTAACCGTGGTGTGGCTCAGCAGGGGACTAGACGTGGGGTAGTTCAAATGGGCGCAACTGGAGGTGTGGCTGGAAAAACACCAATCCCGCAGCCGGTTAAGCCCGTGACAGCCAACACGAGCCGCTGTTTTAAATGTGGCGAACCAGGCCGCCGATTTGCAGACTGCAAAAAGCCCTTTGTGCAGAATGGGCTGTTTATCGATAATGAATGAATGGTTGGGGTGGAGTTCGAACAACCTGTGCCGGAATCAGGTGAAAATCAGCTCAGCGAAAAGTTTATGGAAGAGGAGCATGTTACCGGAGACGATGGGCCTCTATTGGTTGTGCGCAGGGCTTGCCTTACCCCTCGTGATTCTAGCGGTGATGAGTGGTTGCGGAACAATATTTTCCAATCCAAGTGCACAGTTGGGGGCAAAGTCTGCAAGTTTGTGATCGATTCGGGGAGCTGCGAGAACGTGGTTTCCGAGGAGGCGGTTCGAAAATTGGGGCTACCAACAGAGGAGCATCCTAGCCCGTACAAACTGACTTGGCTGCAAGAAGGAAAGAAGGTAACAGTTTCCAAGCGTTGTTTAATTTCGCTGTTCATTGGTTCCAATTATAAAGATGCAATCTGGTGTGATGTGGTTGAGATGGATGCATGCCATATTTTGTTGGGTAGACCGTGGCAATATGACAGGGCCGTGCAACATGATGGTCGGAAAAATATATACAGCTTTATGTTTAACAATGTGAAAGTGGTGTTGTATCCGGGCAAGGAAGCGGGTCCGAAATAGGTGGCCGAGAAAAACCCGAACCTACTAACCATGCAGCATTTTGCAGGGGAGATGATCAAATCTGGCATAGTGTACTTGCTAGTGGTTAAGGAACAACAGCAGAATGGGGAGGTTCCGGACAGGGTGCAGGAACTACTAGAAGAGTTCAGCGGGGTGTTTCCGAAGGAATTACCAGCTGGAATGCCACCTTTGCGTGACATCCAGCATCAGATCGATTTAGTTCCTGGGGCTGTTTTGCCAAACCGCCCACATTATCGTATGAGTCCTAAGGAGCATGAGGAGCTGCGACGTCAGGTTGAGGAATTGTTGGCCAGGGGACACATTCGGGAGAGTCTCAGTCCTTGTGCCGTGCCGGCACTCTTAACCCCCAAAAAGGATGGGTCTTAGCGTATGTGCGTGGACAGCCGGGCCATCAACAAACTCACTGTTCGATATCGGTTCCCTATTCCACGGTTAGATGACCTGTTAGACCAGCTTAGTGGGGCTACAGTGTTCAGCAAACTGGATTTAAAGAGTGGTTATCATCAGATCTGGATACGTGAGGGTGACGAATGGAAGACTGCCTTCAAGACGCGGGAAGGTCTTTATGAGTGGTTGGTTATGCCATTCGGGTTGTCGAACGCTCCGAGTACCTTCATGCGTGTGATGAACCAGCTTTTTCGGCCTTTTATTGGGAGGTTTGTGGTAGTGTACTTTGATGATATTTTGATTTTTAGCCCGTACTTTGATCATTTTTAGCCCTGATCATGCCTCGCATTTGCAACACTTGCGACAGGTTCTGAGTTTGCTACAAACAGAGAAATTCTTTGCTGCCCAAGCTAAATGTTCATTCATAACAGACAACGTGTTATTTTTGGGATACATAGTGTCTCGTGAAGGAATTTCTGTGGATAAGTCTAAGGTTGAAGCTGTCCGTAGGTGGCCTACCCCGAGGAGCATTCATGACGTGCGCAGCTTCCATGGACTGGCGTCGTTCTATCAGCGCTTTATCCCAAATTTTAGCAGCATCATGGCTCCTATCACAAATTGCATGAAGGCTGGGCAGTTTACTTGGATGAAGGTAGCGGCTAATGCTTTTGAGGAGATCAAGCACAAACTGACCACTGCCCCTGTACTTGTTTTGCCAGATTTTTCTAAGCCTTTTAAGTTGTATTGTGATGCATCAAAGGTTGGCGTGGGGGCAGTCCTTAGCCAAGAGGGCAGGCCTATTGCATACTTCAGGGAGAAGCTGAACGGAGCTAAGGCGAATTACAGTACCTACGACGTGGAATTCTATGCGATCATACAGGCCTTGAAGCATTGGTACCCCTATCTATCACAAAGTGAGTTCGTGTTGTTCTCTGATCATGATGCTTTGAAACATATTAATAGCCAAGACAATCTGTCGGTAAGACACGCGAGGTGGGCTGCGTATCTACAACAATTCACTTTCTCCCTCAAGCATAAATCTGGAGTTCAGAACCGGGTTGCCGATGCCCTTAGCCGTCGCACTTGCTTACTTACTACCTTACGGGCAAAGGTAATTGGTTTTGATTCATTTCGTGAATTATTAAGTACTGACCCAGTGTTTCCCCTATTATTCATGAAGTTGAAACAGGGCAGCGCACAGATTTTGTGATGCATGACAGGTTTCTGTTTAAGGGTACCCAATTATGCGTGCCTCAATCCAGTTTACGCCTCAAGATCATCAAGGAGTTTCACGAGGAGGGGCATATGGGGTGTGATAAAACCTGACAGCTTGTGGCCAATTCTTATTACTGGCCTTCTATGCTGCGTGAAGTGGCCAGATTAGTTGATGGTTGTCGAATCTGTCAAGTATCCAAGGGAACGACGACCAACGCGGGATTGTATATGCCCCTGCCAATTCCGGAGAGACCATGGGTGAATGTGAGTATGGACTTCGTGTTAGGGCTTCCGCGGACGCAACGTGGTAGCGATTCTATCTTCTTGGTGGTGGACAGATTCACAAAAATGTCGCACTTCATTGCGTGTAAGAAGACTAATGATGCTGTCAATATTGCTCAACTTTACTTTCGGGAGGCCTATCGGCTTCATGGGCTGCCAACATCCATAGTTTCTGATAGGGACTCTAAGTTCCTTAGCCACTTTTGGAGGTGTTTATGACGGTTGGCTAATACGAAGCTGGATTTTAGCAGTGCCTACCACCCTCAAACCGATGGGTAAACCAAAGTGGTGAACCGTTCACTGGGTAACCTGCTGCGGTGTCTTGTGGGGGAACATCTAAAATCATAGGACCAGAAGTTGTACCAGGCTGAGTTTGCTTTCAACCTGTCAGTGAATCGCAGTTCGGGTTTTAGTCCATTCTTTGCCAATTACGCCTTCCAGCCGCGAGCTCCGATTGACTTAGCCCCTGTTCCTGATTTAAAGAGGGTCCATAAGAAGGCAGAGGACTTAATTACTGATCTGCATGCTGTCCATGAACAGGTGCAACAAAATCTGCGTGACTCCACGGCGAAGTATAAGGAGGCGGCTAACCAGAAGCGACGCTCGGTGGAGTTTGAAGTGGGGGATTTTGTGGTGGCCGTGTTGACCAAAGATCAGTATCCAAAGCATGAATACAGCAAACTGGCATCTCGAAAAGTTGGGCCGTATAAAGTTGTTGAGAAGATCAATCCTAATGCCTACCAGTTGAAGCTACCGAGCCATGCCAACACTTCTTACGTGTTCAACGTGAAGCACCTCATGCCTTACCGTGGTGACAGTTATGAGGAGGAGGAAGACTCGAATTCGCGGGCAAATTCTTTCCAACCTAGGGAGGATGATGCGGATCGCATAGCTGAGGATTACTTGGAGACGCGGCGACGGTGTTATACTCGGGCCGGTAGTCGGTAAACTTCAATCGGCCTAGGAAAACGCAAAAAAATGCCTTTAAGTATGTTTTTTAGCCCGTTTTGTGTTTTGAGCCTATTTTTTGGGCTTTTGTCAGTCTTTTATTTTTACCTGGTTTGTCCCGAGGCTCTAGGGTTTCGTGCCTCTTATTTAAGCTCTTGTTAAGACTTTTTCCAGCAGCTTCTGATGATTAATAAAGTTTGTGTGCGTTTTTGCACTTTTCCAATCATTCAGTATTTTCTACGAAGATCAACGAATGTTTGATACCCTAAAACCTAGCATTCGTGGTGAATCAGTAGGTTACAGGACGACTCTGAATTCGGTATTCGTGGTGAATCAACGGATTAGGGTTTATTTTATTGCTCTCTTAATCCCGCTGCATCACTGCACAAGCAAATTGTATAAAACTCCAAAATGGCTTTTTCTTTTGACTCAAATTTTTTCCACCTTATCATTCAGAAGAGGAATTTTTTTCCAGAAAAACAAACATTCTCTAGGATTTCTCTTAGAAACCACAGCTAATGATAGAGCTAGAATACATTCTTTTTTTTCTTCTTACTCACGCGAGCTCAATCTGATATTCTAGTGCATAGACTAAATTTCCAATATGGTCCAATTCTGACAGATGATAAATGCTAGGGTTTTGCAATGTTGATTGATTACAATTCCGTATATTTCATTTGCTATAGAAGTTCCCAGTGAATTCATTAGAACAATGTATCCAATACAAATTATTTGTTCTTGCATGTCCCGAGTGACTTTCCAAATGAATCCTTTAGACGCATATAATTTAGAAGAATACGTGAATAATTAATATGTAACATCTCTTTCTTTTACTAATTGATATGCACCACCAATAGTTGAAATTCAATTTGTTTATCTGTATCTTTAATTTTTGAAAACTTACGAAGCTTTCGGCAAGCCAATATACAAACCAATCTGGCTAAACCCATCTATTGTAAAATTTTCTTTATTTCCATCCAGGAGCATTTTAAATTTTTATGTATTTAAAATTTCATTATTGGTTCATTCTTCCTTGAATCATATAAATGATCTAGCAATCATGAAATTTGTATTCTGGTCATTGAATCAAATGAAATTTTCCCTAATCCCTATATGAGATGTATGAAATACATGGAATGGAGAAATAAAGAAAATATTCTACTATTCAGAGTAGTGTTCGAGTGATAAGACAGCTTCTTGAAGAGGTTGGGCTAGTTCCTCTTTCGCGCCCACCCTTTATTTAAACGTTGGGGCAAGGCAAGCCCCAAAAAAGTGTGAGTTGGCTCTCAACTCCAGCTCTACTTGCATCTCACTCTCGAGGGGGTGGGGTCCTCAAGTGAACTACTTATTTGCAGTGTTGTCCCAACGCAAGAAAGGGTATTTGGTGAGGAGCATTGTTTTGAGGGAGGGAAATTAAGCGTGGTTGATAAACCATTTCAAGAAGGCGACTGCGCTGGAGTGCTTTTATCAAATAATGCATGTGGTCAGAGTCATTATCATTCCAAAATTCAACTCTTATTATATTTTTATACACAAAATTTACCAAAATGATATTTTAGCGACACTTGTAAATTATGAGTCAAAATAGTGAACATTTTAAAAGAAAAGAATTATAAACAATTATATCATTCTATATAAAAATTTAAGATAAAAAAAAAGTTCGCTCGAATAACAACACTTTATTTAGTAAGATGATGCAGTTGCAGACGTGGTATTGGATTATATGGAGCACTTGAACCAATCAAAAGGCAAATTAGACAACCTACAGAGGTATCTTGAAATTGTGCAAAATTCAGTAGGTTGATGAAAAAAATATAATTCTAAGGATAACTCATGATCATGAACAGCGAAATTTTAGCAAATTTCATCGTTTAGGTCTCAAAAAGGAAAATTTTGTTATTTTTTAAAATATTTGATTGCTTTGTGAATTCAATTTAGTCTAAGTTTTTTTTCTAATAGTTTATTTATGTTTCTAGTTTTTAAATTTAAACCTAACTCGAATTTTACTATTTTTAGTGATAATTTTCTTTATTATTGCCTTGATTTTGATAATTAGGATTAGTGTTTGTGTTTGTGTTTACTTTTTAGAATACAGTATAAGGATTTTTGTTTAGGCCAACTTTGACTTGATTAATAATATTTATAAATATTTTTTTTTATTCCTATTATTCTTCATATTCTTGTTGAAGAATTCAAAGAAACTAATTTTTGATAATTTGATAGTGAAGTTTAACAAATCGGAAAAAATGTTCAATCTTATAATTTTTTATTACCTTTTTTTATTACCAATCATTAGAAAGTGGGAAAATGAAAAGCACTTCCTCTTAATTGACTTACAATTAAAGTCTCGAGAGACACGTCATTACATGCGTTTGGGTTCTAGCACGCCTACGTACGTAAACTTCTTTTTAGAAGTTCAAAAGATTAATTAAAGCAAGTTTGAAGTAGTGGTAGCCTAGGATTCATAAAAAAATTTTGTGGGTACATTGATAAGGTCGGGTCGAGAGAGTATAATATTGAAGTTGAAGGCATGAACTGGAGCACTGAATAATTTCTCAACATTGAAGAGCAGCCTAGAACTGGTTTTCTTGTAAGTGGTGTTGTACGAATTTGGTACGGGCATTAATGTTGACCCGTTAACTACTTTGCTTTGAATTGTTTCTAGTCCTCAACCAAGTAGAAGTCCCATCCTTTGGTCTTGCAAAGAAAATCAGAACTTGCCAACTGACCGTGTTATTTTCCCAATTGGCTAAATCACCTGCTGACTTGGCCAAGGCATACATAACTAATGCAGATGAGTTCCAAATCCTTTTTGTCAATCAAAATTTTCTTCACTTCTCTCCCGAGAGACGATGAAAAATAATTATTTTTTCTTTTTTTTACTTTCTTTTCTCATGTTTCAAATAAGTGGTAAAGATTGGCACATCTTAACAAGACCTCAAAAACAGCAGCATGCGCATCTAACAAGCACAATCAAAAGGGAAAAACAATTTAGAAACTCGAAACCAAAGACCAAATTACAAATTACCTTCTTTTGAATTATAAGCCCATAATTATTTATCTTATTGTACAAAACAAACGTGACCTATTATTATGACTTTGCAATTACATTAACCAATCCGAACATTTAAAAATAACAAAAAAGAAGATCTTTTAACTTTGTTTTTGAAATTGGAAAGGGAAAGGCAATGGGAAGGAAAACTATTTTCCCACTAACATAAAAAGTAGTAAATTACATTTTTTTAGAAACTGATTAAAAAAAATTCATCAAATAAAGAGAAGGACAACTTATACGTAGAACTAAATTTTTCTTAAAAATTTTCTTGTTATTTTCTTTTCTCATTGCCTTTCATGATATTGTAATAAGGAACAAAAAAAATTTTCCTTCTATTTTTTTTCTCCAAAACCTTGAATCAAACAAAGTATTAATTTTTTAATGAGGGGACATTTTGATTTTTATCAAGGTCTATAGGAGTACTAGGCTGGCTTATAGATCACAGTTTAAGGATGTGCCAGCTAATGAAATTCTAATTTCCAATTTAAAACGAATATATTGCCCCCCAACCCCTCCGAGACAAAAGTTCTTTGACCGTTTTGTCAAATTTTTTGACCACTAGAATTTTCACAAAAAAAAAAAAAAAGAAAAAGAAAAAGGAGAAATGTCTGGTAGTTGGTGGTAAGTTTTCTCATACCTATAAAATTTTATAATATGGAATTTATTTTATTAAAAGCATCATTATTTGCAACAAATTAATATTGGTGAGTAAAATCCATAAGTCAATT
Organism: Euryodendron excelsum; assembly: GCA_033060915.1. Classification (NCBI taxonomy): domain Eukaryota; kingdom Viridiplantae; phylum Streptophyta; class Magnoliopsida; order Ericales; family Pentaphylacaceae; genus Euryodendron; species Euryodendron excelsum. The sequence continues at coordinate 14,465,043 of CM065380.1, read as the reverse complement.
TAATAAGAAAGGAATTTATATTAAATGAGTATATTGTCACATCTAAAGTATTCACTGAAATTTATACCCGTATCAAAAAATAAAAAATATAGAAAATATTTTTTTATAATTTTAATAGATTTTATACATGTTATAAAGTTATAAACACCCTTATTTGAAAGCATGATTTCTTTGAAAAAGAGTTCTTGGTGAGCAGGAACAAAGTCAACTAGTCCCAAATTGACAACTACCCCTTAAATTTTTGAAAGTTATATTTGTACCTTCAGTTTTAAAATATTTTTCAATCTACCACACCAATTATTAATAAATGTCCCCTTAAATTGTTATTTTACTTTAAAGATACATTTAAGTATTATATATAAGTTTATATGCATTTATACTATTATGTGGATGAGAAAAAATAATTATTGATTGTGATTAATAATTATCTCTTGAATGAATAATGTCCTAGTTATGTCGCTACTTAGCATGGCAAGTCTGATGATAACCTAATTTTTTTTTTTTTTTAAAATGAATTCCTAGTAAGTGGTAAGTATGATGGTAACCATTCTAACTTTGTGAGAAAATATTAGTTATAATCATTGTACCATGGATAAGGTACAACCGACTAATAATATATAGTCATACGAGTATGATAAATCATAATTATCAATATATCATTTTGTTTCAGGTGAAAATTTTTAAATTTTAAACCCTACAATTCTATGGGCTCGAAGTTTCAATGAACATTCGTTTTATGTTTTCTAACATGTAACTTGTTAAGTCAAACTCTGGAAAATGACTTATTTATTTTAAATAGACTTCTGATGAGTTTTGCTTTGAAAGTCTCATGCATCTTTCGTGTAAGCCACGTACAACTAGAGTGGAACAGAAAGCAGTTCGCTTACGAAGCTTCAGAGAAAAACAGTACTTGACGCCACGCCGGGCCGAGCCGCCAGCAGCACTACTAGTCCTTGCCCATCCGATACTAATTTCACAAGCAAAAATTGGAGAACTAATGTTGGCAGATGGGAGGCAGGAAAATAGGATGCAAAGCATTTTTTTTAAAAAAATAAATAAAATTCAGTCAAAAAATTAGATTTGAGAATGTGGAAAATGAGAATTAGTCACACTTTCAAAATGTATCACGGTGTGTAATATTAATTTTTACAAAATATGCCATATTTTAATACTTAATAATTTTAAGACTTGATACTTGATCTATTTAACACACCAAAGAGTAAGTGTAGCGAAGTAGTACATAATAAAAATAACCCGGTAAAATTAGGGTCGAATCACAGAGAACGGATATAATAATTAAAATTGAATGACAAACGTAATAAAAATAAAAATAAAATAAAATCTTTTTAAGGTGTTGAGATGGAGGCTAAAAATACTTGTCAAATATAATAAAATAAAACTGACTTGGATTCAATTGATTCAATCACTTGACTTACTTGAAAATGATCAATACAGATTTACCAATTGTCGATCGTTTAGCCTACTTGGACCTCATAAATTAACAAATTGGTATATTCAAAATAATCAATCAATAGAATATTACTCAATTAAAATCATGAATCCCTCACCATCGACTGGTAAATACTTGGCAATATTTTGTCAGAGTCGAGTATAAGTGTAGCAAATATAATTAAAGGCATACGTTTTCAAAAGTTGTAGACTAAATACTTATTAAATTATTATCAAAGACCCTTACCATTGATTTGCATATTCTAAATGCTTCGTCAAGGCAAGAAATAATACAAATAAATCAAAAGTCTCAGTCTTCGAAAAGATCTAGATTTCAGTTACTAGGATTATAAAAGCAATCCAGTCCAGATTAGGATTAAAAGTTTTAGGTTCCTACTAGAGATTTTGATCATAAAACATATGAGACAGAATACTCGTATAAAATATACAATTATCTAGCCAGTGTAGAGTAAACTAATATTACTCTATTTTTACACTAAAATAATCTATTTTAAACTTGTTCATAACACACGTAATCATTACGTGCATAAAATATATTTGTACGTGCCTATGCATACAATATATCGAACATGTGAAAAAATACTAAGTTTTTAAATGAATTCAGAATGAAAAGACAAATCTTAATTAATCATCCCAATCCAATCAAACGATCTTCTCAATTGGTTGTAAGAATAAAACTAAATACTAATATTTAAAAGACTTGAGAAAAATAACTCCATAAATAAAATATTTAATACACTAAAAATAATTGAAAAGCAACAATTGTAATAAAAAAAAATAACAAACTAAAATCTACTCCTAAAACAAAAGAATGAAGAGAGCCCTTAGCTACTCTACACAGACTCCCCTCTTTTTTTCTCTATTCTCTTCCTCTCCTTTTTATAGCAGATGGATAAATTTTTTATTTCTTTTTTTCTTCTTCTTTCCTCCTTCTTTCCTTTTTCTTTTGTTCTTCCTCCCTCTTTTCCTTTCAGCAGCTTCCTTCTTGTCAGCCGCCCTCACCTGCACGCACAAAACAAACATTAGTATAATATGTATTATAATATATAAAGTAATATAATATACTATATATAAAGTAAAGATAAAATATAATATAATATATAAAGTAATAATATATAATATATCTAAAGTGAAAGATATAGTATAACATATTATATTTATATATATATAAAGTACAAAATATAATATAATGTACATCACTTTAAGTCATTTTGCATAGTTTTATTTTAAAATTTGTTCAAGACGTATAAAACAAAAAAAATACTAAATTTATATAAAAATAATAAATAATACATAAATAATAACTAACATTAGTCTACAATTAAAATTTTTAATTATACTTTTTAGAGTACAATCACTTGACTAATATATAAAACACATACGAAGTAATGCATTGTTAACACAAGACATTTTATTTTAAAAAACAAAGAAAATGTGATTATTCTAAACTTATATAAAAAATTTTACAAGATTAATATGATTATGGGATTTATATAATCAAGAGATACTATAGTGAATGTTCTGTTTTAAAAGAGAAAGGCTTCCACTCAATCATATCTCCTGATATAAAAATTATATATGATTTTTTTTTGTTATATAGTATTACTATTTAATAAAAACATGCAAGAATCTCATTTTCAAGAAGCTTGACTTAAGCTTATTTTCTGTGTGATATTTTGTGCCTAAATTCCAATTTCAATAAAAAGAAAAACATACCTAAATCTCATTTTCAAGCCTTCCCCTTTCATAAAAAATAATAATAAAAAAATAACTTTCACGCAACCGACTTTCAACCTCTAATCCCACCATGCGTACAAGTCCTTGGGATTGTAATTAGAGAGTAGGACCTACGTTGTATATGCTCAAGTATGAAACCAACAATACTGTTTGTTTCGTGGTGACGAGTAGGAAGTACGAAATTATGTTTGTTAATGGTAAGGAGCAGAAGTACGATAACCATCTTTAGGACCAATTATACTTTTTACCCCCGGGAGGTTGGGGGGATAGGAATGTGGTTGTGTAGTAGGGTATGTGAAAGACGAAGCTGACACTGAACTACCTCATAGAGGAACCGCGTAGATTAACCGGAAAGACACACTGAGGTGTGCTGCTCAATTACTATATTATATGCGATGACTTATGATCCACGTTTTCTCTGACGTATGTTGGCCAATGGAATTCTTTACTACTTGCTCGCTGATTCAGACCTCTATCTCTCAAGTTCCTTTCATACTAAATTACCAGCACTTCCCCACAGTAATCCCCCCGCCCCCAGCCAGCGCTCGCGCACAAAAAAAGGGGGAATTATTGTTTAGGTAGGAAAAAGACTTCAGAAATGGAGGGTGTGTGAAAGACGAAGCTTACACTGAACTACCTCATGGAGGAACCGCGTAGATTAACCGGAAACATACGCTGAGGTGTGCTGCTCAATTACTATACTATGCGATGACTTATGATCCACGTTTTCTCTGACGTATGTTGGCCAATGGAATTCTTTACTACTTGCTCGCTGATTCAGACCTCTATCTCTCAAGTTCCTTTCATACTAAATTACCAGCGCTTTCCCCCAGCAATCCCCCCTCCCACCCCCGGGGCGCGCGCGCGCACAAAAAAAAAATAAAAGAGGCGGGGGGTAATTATTGTTTAGGTAGAAAAAAGACTTTAGAAATGGATTTAAGCTTATGGTAAATGACACATGATAATTAAGATCTGATCGCACTAAGACTTAAAAAAATGGATTTAAGCGTACCTTATATTAGAGAACTAGAAGTTCTCTATCCCACATCAGTTAGGATAGAGAACTAAACTTTTCTCTCATTCTATAAATAGAGACTTAACTTATGTGATAAGTAACTTATCGCATCTCTTCATTTATTACTTCTCTCTTGCAATCCGTCTTTATTTTATAATGCATTGTAATTACATATGAGTTTTGTCTTTTCTAACATAATATTAGAGTCAAAGAAAAGTATGCTCTGTGGTTGCCCTTTGGAGATCTTCCAGATTAGAACTCCTAAGGTTCTCTTTCTCTTCTTCGGCCACCTTTCAGTGACTTTTCGGCCAACTTTCAATCGTCCTCGGACATCTTTCCTACCACTTTTTGATAACTTTTCAACCAACTTTCAGCCATCCTCCGGCATCTTTCGGACTGTCCTCTAGCGTTTCTCTGGCCGTCCTCTGGCCAACCTCCGACTAACTTCCGACGACTTTTTGACCAACTTCAACAACTTTCCGACCAACTTCTGGTATTTTTTGGTCAACTTTTGGCGACTTTTCGACCAACTTTCGATGGCTTTTCGGTCATCCTACGACGTCTCTCCAGTCGGTCATCTTCCAACCGACCTCTAGCGTCCTTCTAGCCATCCCTCGGCCAACCTCTGGCGTCCTTCTGACCATCCTCCGGCCAACCTGATCTGGCGTCCTTCTGGTCATCTTCCAGCCGACCTCTGCCATCTTTCGGCTGGCCTTTGGAGTCCCTCTGACCATACTCTGGCGTCCCTCCGGCCATCCTCCTAACGACCTGATCTGGTGTCCCTCCGGCCATCTTTAGGCCAATCTTCTGCGTCCCTTCGACATGTTTATCATATCTTCTTCAAACTCAAATAGCTCTTTGTTTTTCCTATTTGAGTTTGAGGAGGAATGATAGAGAACTAGTTCTCTATCCCATATCGGTTGGGATAAAGAACTAGACTTCTCTCACATTCTGTAAATATAGGCTTAACCTATGTAACTTATTACATCTCTTTACTTACTACTTCTCTCTTGTAATCCGTCTTTAGTTTATAATACATCATAATTACACATGAATTTTGTCTTTTTTCTAATTCTCTAACAGCTTAAATGTCTCACGGTATCCGGTCACACCATGCAAATATACCAATTATACTCTTAAATAAAGGATATTGTATTGCATGATGCTCTTATCCCACTAAGAGTTCTAAAGATGGTCAGATGTACATAATATTGCAAAAAGAACAAGGCACATTAATAGTCGGCTTGAGTTTTTTTTAAGTAATACTATATAAATAAAAAAATTCATACATAATGATATGCCTTGATAGGAGTTTTTTATTTCAAAACAAAACACATCATAAGGATCTTTGGTTACAAAACTGTCATTGTCATTGTTATTATCACATCATTTTAATAAAAAAATTTCATATAAATTTTTTATAAGAATAACATCTTTCATTTATTTTTTATGATTTTGGTAACTCGGATACAAAACCATTTACAAGGGATGTAGGTCACATCCATAAAGGTAATAGGATTTGGATTCTCTCCATTTTATGAATTGAAATAGAGATCTCCATTCCATAATCAATAGCCTAGATGTAATCTTATCATATGTCTTACTAAAACTACGTTGTATTGTATTAAAATTTATTTCCTTATATATAACTATAAAATTATTTATTTTTAAATAAATTTTAAATCAACTCATCTAAACCCGTCATTTTTATATTAACTGACGTGTCAACAGCTCAATCAATAAAACGAAAAATTTTATTTTAAATCATGAAATGCAGATGATTCAAATCCAAACCAACAAACGTTAAATTAATTAACTTTCCTCGCCTGTTCACGCGCCTAGGGTGCAAGTGGACTTAGTGTTTCCACATGTAAACTATCCACACACAGAAAAAGGTTCTAGAACCGTCAAACAAAGACTCTTTGACCTTGAGCTCGCCCCGCGCGACTCTTTCTTGTCTCAGTTACGCGGTGACGCTATATATGCACACATAAATATCGCGAGAGTTACTGACGGCTGTACTACTATTCGTTACCCACCACTGCAACTAGTTATCCAGATATACATATGTATACGCGTATATCTATATATCCATCTAACTTCGCTTTCTTAGTGCCCAAGAAATATAGAGCAAATCCGTAACTTACAACCCCTATACTCAACAAGTCTATATATATACCAACCGACCCATACTCAACATGTCAGTCACTTTTTTCACAAACAAAGCTTTTCTCCTTTCTGGCATACATTCACATACAAAACATCTTTCTAGCATTACATTCACATTCACACACAAAACATGGGAATATTGAAAAGAAGCAGAGTAGATGGAGAGGTCGAGGCACTAGCCATGGCTAACTGCCTTATGCTTCTCTCTCGGGTAGGCCAGTCCGGTTCGACCGGCGGTCGAGTCTTCGCCTGCAAGACCTGTAACCGGGAGTTTCCGTCATTCCAAGCCCTCGGAGGCCACCGGGCGAGTCACAAGAAGCCTAGACTAATGGCCGGAGACCTTCTTCAAGTCCAGACCCCCAGCTTGCCCGCCAAGCCCAAGACCCACGAGTGCTCGATATGCGGCCTAGAATTTGCCATCGGACAAGCGCTTGGGGGTCACATGAGGAGACACAGGGCGGCCGCCGTGAGCCAAGGGCTGACGGCCAGTAGCACTACAACCAGTCAATCGACGGAGACAGTGCCGGTGCCGGTTATGAAGAAGTGGAGTAGCGGCAAAAGAGTTTTTGGCTTGGATTTGAACTTGACGCCGTTTGAGAACAACGTGAAGCTTGCGAAGATGGCCCCCTGGTGGTTGACTGCTTGATTTAACTTTTGGGTTTCATCACCTTTTTTGCAAGGACGTGAACCAGCTTGTACGTAGTTGGGAATTTTTGCACTCTGATATCTTCGTCGTTTATCGTAGATTTTCTTTTCACCCCTTTTGATTTAAATATATAGCCGATTCTTTTTTAATTTTTTTTCTGTATTTTTGTGGGATATATATAGAAATACACTTTTCTTCATTACTTACAACGGTTGTGCTCTGTCATCGTGGCTTGGATTTGGTCCCTTTTGCATATAATAGGGAAGAGTGAGTACTGAAAATTAGGCTTAATAGTGATGGAGAATCAGAATAAATTCCCAAGATCGACTGTCGGACACCAAAAAAGAAATTCTCCCAAGCCCCTTTTGATTATTACCTTCCTGGCAATCACCTCTGTTATTAGTTGGAAGAAAGCTTCATCCAACTGACAGAAAGACAATACCAATGCCATGAGCTAGATGGCTCGATCGTTTTCAATGCACCTTTAGAATGTCTCCACAAAAAATTCTTGTTTTCCTTGGGTGACTGCATGAGCTAGCTAGCTTTTTCTTGAGGGTTTAGACCATCTCTAACCCATCTGGAAATCTTCAATTTTAATGGTGGATTCCAAACTTTTTTCTACAATCTACTTTTATTTCTTAAAAAATTTAAATAAATAAATGTGGCACTCATTTGGAGCCTTCAATTTTGAAGGTATTCAAAAAGTCTTGAAGGCCACTAATTAATGCAATATTTATTATTTAAATACTGTTTTAATAAATATTTAATTTATTTATTTTTGTTAATTTAATTTCATGGGTAGATTATTTAGTTTAAAAAATATTAATTAATTCAATTTTAATTAAATATATGGTAATTATTATAATTTAGATTAAAATATGGTAATAAATAATTATATTTTGAATAAAAACGGAACACTATTTGTGATTATTGAAATTTTTTTATATAAAAGAATAGTAATTTAAAAAATGAGTTATGAAAATAAAGATTGGGAGGGTTGGAGTAACAATGTTAAAAAATAAAATTCATAAACTTCAAATTTAAAAAATATGCCAAAATGAATATCAATTTGAAAGTTTTGGCGTACAGATGCCCTCAAGAGGAAAAACTGAGAACGAGAACATGTAATTATAAGCTGACTTTTGACAGAGAATTTGTCCTTCTAGCTGGTTAGAGTGCCAAATAAAGGACCGTTTAGGATAATTTTTTTTAATTTTATTTTTTTAGTTTATAAATAAAAAAAATTTTAAAAATATTTATTTTTTATTTTTTTTTTAAACTAGGATAAGTAGAAAAGCTTTAAAAACAAATTCCTTAGCCAAAAAAGTCAGCCTAACAAAATTTAAAAAAGCCAGAACCTAGGGAACAATCAACCAGAAGACTCCTGGAGTCACCTAATCAACCGACATACGGTTGCAATACTCCAAGACTGTATGAACAAGGACATTCTAAGCTGAAAATTCTGAACATCACAATTGTTGTCACATCATTAAATTTTCTACACAAATTTTTTTAAAAGAATAGAAATTTCCTTTTTTGTTTATAACGAGCTGTGCATGCGCACAGCTTTGCACTTACTATTTTTTTTAATCTAATTTTAACAAAATAAAATTGTCAGTCCACAACTACAGAATTTGGAGAGGGCCTAGATGCATAGTGCTTTATCTCTACTTAAATAGAGATCCTGTTTTTACGTTTAGAAACGTATGACACCCAAAACGCGATATGGCAACCTTGATCGCTCCTAGATATATATTTCCAATTATGTGTGATAAAACAAGTTAAGATATCGAAGAGGCTTTTTGGCCTGCCTAGAGCACATTTACACCTGATTCATGCTGTAATTCATTCATCTTTCTTTTTCTTTTTTCTATTTTTTGGTCTTTTTTTTTTTTTTGCATGAAAGAAATTTGAATTCTCTCTATTCTATGATTTGAAATGGAGATCTCCATTTCATTGATAAAGGTATTGATACGTCAGCTAACATAAAAATAAAAAATTCAGATGAGTTAACTTAAAATTTATTTAAAATAAATAATTTTATAATTATATATAAGAAAATAAAATTTAATACAAAATAACGTAATTTAGTAAGACATGTGATAAGATCATGGAATAAAAAGAATCAAAAAATATCCTACTCACAAAAGATATAAAATATAGAGATATTATAAAATAAAATAATGATGCACAGATTCACAAACAAAAATACTGTACTCCTAAAAGACAAAAAATAATTCCCTGCCTAAGAGTCATAGTTTGATAGGGAGTGTAATACTATGCCCATAATATACTAGTAGCAAAAAGAAAGGGAAAAAAATGGGAGTGCCTAAGCTATTCTATCTCCATTAGTTTTCATCTACATTCGATTCTTCAGTCTCTGACGGATCTGGTTGTTCCTTTAGCTTCATTAAATCATGAACCTAAATATAAAAAGATTTGTTAGTTCAAGTACTAATAAATAAAATACAAAACAAAGAAACAACTAAGAGATGCAATAGAAGAACAACTCTTTTCCTTTATATGATAAAGTGAAGTACTAATAGAGCTTCTTATGGTTCATGAGAATTCAAACACTAAAAACTACCCACTAACCAGAGAAGTATAATACAGGTTGTCATGGTTCATGTACACACCAAATAAATACAATTTTTTTGCTATAAATTTCACGATTTTTTTCTTTGTAGTTGATAGATATATATATATATATATATACCATTGGGGAATCAAATTACAGTTAAAATTAGGATTAATTTTGTGGCTTATTATCTTCGTGAATATTTGTACTGTGATATCACATATTTTATATAAATATGTTATTAAGATACTTAGGCCTGGTAGAACTTTTTGACTTGACTGTTTGTTCTTAGTTTATAAGTAAAAAAGTCAGTTTTTTTATTTTTTTTATTTTTTTTATCTATAACTTATAAAACGAAAAAGTAAATAAACAAAATAAAAACTTAAAATAAACCTTACCAAACGAATCCTTAAAATTGTTGCGATAGCATAATTGCTCTGTAAACAAAAATTGCTGGGTGCATGGAATGTTAAGTGAAGTTGATGAAACGCACCTCATAGGCGAAGAAAGATCCAGGTTCGAAGTTCATGCGCTGCTTCCTCGGACTGTCAGTCTTCGAGTCCTTCCCTTTGTCGGGAACGTCAAGGCTCGGATTATTCCACGGCGTGAAGAACGAGTGATCGACTTCTAAGAATGACGTCAACTTTGAATAGTCACTGGTCGCCGGATCCACTACTGCACCGCTCCTCCTCGACATCCACTGCTGCTGCTGCAATTGCTGCTGTCTTTGCAGCAGCTGCTGGTGGTGCAATTGCTGCCGGTACCAGTGGCGCAATTGCTGCTGTTGACGCAAATTCGAATACGACAGCTTAGGATTATTGGGATCCATGACTGATCACTACCTTCAAGTGGTTAGAAGTATCAATATTCACTCTCTATGGGTCGTAAGGAATTTTATGAGATCAGCTTAGAACTATATATATATATAGGATGAGTAGAAGTAGCAGTTCTGTTTCTATTAGAATTGTTTTTCTATTAAATATATAGAATGACCAGTAGTTTTGTTTCTATTAGAATTGTTTTTCTTTGCTTTTTAGGACTAAATATATAGATTTATGACCAGTAGAGGTAGCAGTTCTGTTTCTATTAGAATTGTTTTTCTTTGCTTTTTGGATTATTGGATTAGGATCAATTAATTATGTTTAGTTCTGACATAAACGCAATTCTAACCTTACAGAAAAGTTATAAGAAAATCTATCTAGAGCTATGCGGGTCATGTGGCAATAATATTTTTGAAATTAAAAATCGTATTTTGTTTTTAAAATTAAAAAAAGCCTCGATTTAATCACATAATGCTATGTAAAAAATTATGTGTACATATATCTATACTTTTTCTAAGTTAGAAAATAAACTTTATGCATTACATAAATAATAGTTGACTATAAAGAGACAACAAAGAATCAAACCTGAAATTTCATAACTGACTAGCAGGCCACCCCTGTTGTTTGTATATCTTTTCAATTTGTAAAGCTCTACTCCGCAGTCCTAACATATATAGACTTTTTCTTTTTTTCTTCTTTTTTCTTTCTTTTCTCTTTTGGGCCTAAGAAGGACGAACTCGAAGTATAACAAATTGTTGAGCCGGCCTATGTTGATTTGGGCTGGGCATACTATACAAATTACATGGCAATAAAAGGATCCCTGTGATTCGGACTTATTCGGGGAAAATTCACTTAAATTACGAAGGCCACAAATCAAAAGACCAGACCAAGATTTTGCTTCAGATCCATTGACCAAAAAACTGAAACCCTAAATTCTGGAATCCTGTCAGGCCCATTATCGGTTTTATCATTGCCCAAGACACAGAGATACATCTTGTGCAAATAAGTAAAGCTTTAAGTCTAATAGTGTTGGTAAAGCTTATGTTTAAAAAGTTACAACTTGAAATTTTTGTTTGAATACAGCTTTATTAGACAATCTCAAACATGTCTATGATCAAACCAAAAGCTATATGCTGTATAGCTTGGTTCATTTTATAATCCTTCAAGAAACAATGCTTGTGTTCTATTATTGCTAATGGTTCTACTTAACAAAGAGGGAGAATGATTGGATCATATCCTATACGGCTATACCTAAGCTCATGTGGATGCAGTTTTTTTTCTTTTTCTTTTATTGGCTAGTGATTTTGCCTTATGGCTTAGTAAAACATCAACTACTCTATAGTTTAAATCAGTGATATCTTGCTTCGAAAGTGGACTTATGTTTCTGAAAATGGTGAATCTTTTCTCAAACAATAAAGTAAAAAAATTCAATAAGAAGGTAGCACCCTTGAATTTTTGTGCTACTTTACATGTAATAAGATTACATTACCTCGAGCTGGCCTAATCATTTTTTTTTTTTTTTTGGGTACATCGAAAAGAATTACAGTGAGAAGAGTCTAAGCCAGAAAGAAAATCAAGAAAGGAATAATCGAACCCTGACCTCTTTAAGAAAAGTCAGGAACTTGGCCAACTAGGCTGGACCTAGTTGGTTTCCTAATCATCAATCTCTAAAATGCACAATGTGTGACTAAATATTTTTAGTGTGATCCTCCACCCACATCAATGTCATCCCTATCTTTGGGATTCAAATAGGTATTGTGTGAAAGCTAATGACAAATTATGTAATAATAAAAAAATAAAAAAAACAATCATATGACAAGTGTTCAAAAAATTTCAATAACACTGTTATTTTTGTAATTAAAAGCTATTCTGAATAATACTTTGTTTCAAGGTAAATAAATATTAATTAATCACATTATTCTGGTAATAAATTATGTATGAACTTTCTATTTGTATGACATTATTCTTATCAAAATAAATAACATAAAATCAAATAAAAAAGGTTTAACCAATTCTTGGCTTTTAGCTTCACATTACATTATGCCCCACCAAGTTACCAACAAAAGCCCACAGTATTAGTCACTTTCACAGTAGCGGACTACAACTAATTATTGTAAACTTCGTGATGTCACCACGTGTTGAGAGTCTGGCTCCATCCGATCACCACCCAATTTGAGATTCTCGACGAAGGGCACAAAATCGAACGGTTCAGCTCATCTGACGACCGTGATTGATTCATTTGAGGGACACGTGTACGGCCACAACAGACGTAACCGTGACATGTGATCATGCAGGTTCAGTTACATTTTCTTTATTGCTTTACCCGAGCAAAAATCGAGTGCTCCTCAGACACCATATCAACCACACTCTTTCTCTACCACAAAACCGAACCTTTTCTCTCACCTCAATCGCCGGACGTTCGCCGCCGGTGTACCAACGTCGGAGGTTCCACCGATTTCAGAACGAAAAGAACGTCCCTAAGAATTTCCCCTCAACCATCGAAGGTACGGATCGTCTTAACCTCGAATTTTAGGGTTAGGGCATGACTCTTTTTCTCATCTCTCGAGTTCTCAGAATCGACTTCATTGTGATGATTATTTTAACTGAATTGGAATTGAAATTGAAATTTGCCTGAAATGATGTCATTGATGTATAATTTCGATTCGGTTTTAATTTCTAGGGTTTGGTTTTGCCTTTGGCTTGCGTAGGTTGAGCTCGGAGTGCCCGGACGGCATTGTCCGTACACGAAAGGGACTGTTTTTCCGTTAGGTGTTCTAGTTGGGAGATTATTCTGGCATCCACAGTCATTGAACTCGACATGCAAAATGGTTTGTTTTCTATACTCTTTTTAGTCTTCTTGTTTGATTGTTGTGGTGCTGGTGTGTGTGTGTGTGTGTGTGTGTGTGTGTTTCACTTAAATGTGAAGTGTTGGCGTGTATTCTTTTCTTTTTTGGGTGCAGGCGTGTTTTATTTGAATACACTCATGTGCATGGACGTTTTATACACAAAGATATGCGTACATACATGTATATGTGTATATGTACTTACATATATCCTTCGTCTATGTGTGTATGTATGTATAAATAGCATTATACTGTTTGGTTACTGGTTGGAGCTTGAATGGAATTTGATGCACCGGAGTCTTAGCTTTGATGCATTTGAACTTTGAAGTGTCTCCACCCATGCACTCTAAAATTTTTAGTTAGTCGGATGGTACTAGGATTTCAGGGCTAAGGTGATAATGTATTGAATGGAGGTTATTACTTAAGGGGATGTGAAAAAGTACAGTGTCAACTAGGTTCTAAATAGTCCCATGTGATATATGTTAAGTGGTGTGGATGCTTCTAAAGAGAAGAAATATAGATGTTGGTATCAGATTTGATACTTGTTAGTTTCTCCTAGACACACATTCAATATGTTGTTTTTTTTTTCAGATGTCAAACACAATTAATCCTTCAATACAAATGGGTACATGTTGATGCTTCCTTAGTGCTAAAATGTGTTTTGCTTTTGCCTTTCCAGTGCAAAATTACAAGTACTGTGAGAAGAGAAGGATAGGTTTCTAAATATTTGACCATTTCTTAGTAAAGAAATTAGTAATGTTTAGGTAGTTTGTGTGATGATTATGGTCTGATAAACTTATAGTGTTCTCCAAGAATGCCCATGCTCTTGCTCTGATGGCAAAGTGGGTGAAAGAATTGGAGGTCTCTATTTTTACTCTTTATTTTTGAAAAGTTAGATGAATTAAATAAAAGAGCACTAAGGGGGTGCAGCCCTGTACACTACAGGGAAAAACCTCCTTAAGCTGAAAAAAATGAGACAAGATCAATTCCCCTCTGGCTATACTCTATGCACTCCACTCCTTCAAAAGAACGATGGTTTCTCCTGCTACACAAGCTTCATATAAAGCACAATGGAGAACTTTGCTATCCTTGCCTCTAAGACATCCTTTGCTCTCGATCTCAATATTGGACAGTGCAAAAGAAGGTGACAAACACTTTTCCCCGCTCCCTTACAAATACAACAATAATCTACTAAAAATTTCTCTCTTCCTCACATTATCACTCGTCACGATGGCTTCATGCAAAGCCATCCAACCAAAAAAAGACCTCTTTGAGAGGGGCCTTCATACACCAATACCTTTCAATGGGTCCAAATAGAAACCAAAAATTGAGAAAGCTCCACCCTTGGACCAACCCCACTATGTCATAGAGTCACCCCCACTATGAGTAACTTCTAATTGCAAGATAAATGGACAGGCCACCTGGATTCCTAGTTCAATGAATTCCATTATAAGATTATATTGCTTTGAGCTCTCATATATATTCACTTTTTGGTAGAATGACGAATGTTAATTGGGTTTTTACAATATTCTTGAACATTTATGGCAAAGCTGGTCCCGGCCTGCTATGTTATTGATTTTTTTTTTTTTTTCTGTTCTTGATAAAGCTTTTAACAGAGGAAAGGTTTTTTTACTCAATCACAGGGGGACTTATGTTTTCTCAGATCAAATTATTTCTGTACCAATTAATTGTCTAGCCATTTGCTTGACTGCTTGAACTTGTTCTACCTTTGCATTCAATGATAGGCAGCAGCCATGAGCGCCACTGGTGGTGACTGCAAACACTTAATCTTCATGGTCTCTAGCTGTAGGGGTAGCAATATCCACAACAACCAAAAAAATCCAGTGGTTCTTCCCTTTTCTTCATCACATCATAGAAATCATTGTTCAAACTAAATTTTAGGTGCTGCATGTTCGTTGTAATCTAATGTGGAAGGTTTTTTGATTGATTCATTCATGGTAGCTTCAATGTAATTACTACTTGTGTGTAGAGTTAAGGGGTGAGTGGTCAAACCTAGTAGAGAGAGACCTTCTGGGAAGTTACGGCAAGCATGTCTAGGCGGAGGAGAGGTCGAGGAGAGAGAACTGAGGTGGTCCTAGGAAGAGAGAGAGTGGTAGTGTCCCAAGGGAGCTAGAGAGGCTTATAGAGATTCTTGGTGTATTCTCTTATGTCGTTGCTAAGGGAAGTCTCCCTTTTATACAAGTGAGGGAAGCCCTTGGGGATTGGTTCCTCGACCTACCAGTGTTTAGATCTGATAGCTGGTTTCCTAGGGCCGACATTCCAAATGTTAACTCTGCGTCAAGATTCTCTTAGAGAATGGTAGGGATTTTCATTAAATGTCTTTCTCGTCTTGCTTTGATGGCGTGATTTGGTGAAGATCTCTCTCTCTAAGACTGGTCAAAGGGCCGAAGCCCTCAAGGGGCGAGGCCCCTCAACCAACCTCATCTCTAACCTCCAATCCACTTATCTCCTAATGGTCTCACGTGAGAGTAAGCCCGAGGGGGTCCCTAGGTCCTGCTTCCAAACTAGGTTATGAAGATAAACTTATAGAGAATTATTGTCAAGTGTGGAGGAATGGTCTAAAGGAGAGGGCGCTCGGCGAAAGGGTTCCGTGGTCATGTCAGGAGGTGTCGAGCATAAGGTCATAGGCGAGGTGCTCTCGGGCGGAGACTCCCTCGGTCCCGTCGAGGGAAGTGACTCGAGGTCAAGTATGGAAAGGTGGCTCAAAGGAGGGGGCGCTCGGCAGAGAGGTTCAATGGCCATACCAGGAGGTGCCGAGTATGAGGCCATAGGCGAGGTGTCCTCGGGCGGGGACTCCCTCAATCCCATCAAGGGAAGAGCCTCAAGGCCACATATAGGCGAGGGCCACAGAGGAGATGTCCCAAGATCACCTGAAGGGGATGCCTCGAGACCATATATGGGCGAGGGCCCTCTTAATGCCTTAGCTCAGAGGAGATGCTCTTCGCGCTATCCTCGGTGGGTGAGGCTGCCTCGGTCCACATGTTACCTCGGCGAGCTGCCATGTGAGACTAAGTGTATGGAGAGGGCGGCGGCCAAGCCCCTAGGTGTCCTGCTACGTAAGAGAGTTGGACGCATGTACCTACACTTGATTTGTCATCTTTCTGTTTGAATGGATGCTAGTAAAGGAACAAAGAATTGCTTACTGATGTGGATGGATTAGAAGTCTGTCCAAAGTAGAAAAGCAACAGTTCAGCAACTGAAGAAATGCCAAAAGAAAGACCAACCACTCCACATGATAAAGCTCTCAAGGTGGATGTGAATGCTTCAAATTTTGAAATCCTTGTAGGTGGAAAGGAAACCAGTCCGGTGAATGCTTTGGGAGAACCTCTTAATAATTTCTTAAGATGCAACCAATCTCGCATTCCCTTTCTTTCGGAAGGAGCAATCTTCAAATTTAGAGTTTACCATTCCAATTGGAGGAGATTTCCATTAGCACATCACTACCATTTGCATAGGTCATAAGGAGCACAAAGCCTTCATCTTAATTGTTAAGAAGATTCATGAAACTCCTTTTTAACTTAAACCCAAGAACATATCATGATTTGACCTTTTGTAAATGGAGTACATGCACATTTTTGTCCATGCATTTCTTGTTAGTCTTTTCAACAAGTTGCCTACGTTTTCTGTTGTTTGACATACATACTACCACTGTCTCTTTTACTTATTTGGGCATCCATTGATGGTTGCTTTTCAAGATGCATGATCTCACTGTCTATTTTTCTCTTTGAATGTATAATAATCAATTTTGCAGGCTCTCAGTTTATTTTTGATAAACCAACAAAATTTCTGTTATTCTAAATGAGTGTTTCTGGCAGTCTTTCCAGAACAAGGGATTTTGGATGGCAAAGGGTGGTGGACATTTAACTGATGGGGATGCAGCATATGATAACCTGTCAAGACCTGAACCAAAGCGTTCTCATCAATGGTTTGCTGATGCTACTGAACCAGAGCTCTTCCCCAACAAGAAGCAAGCTGTACAAGCTCCAAATAGCAAATCGACCGCAGGAATTTCAAATGCAAATCCTCCTTGGGAGAATGCTTCCAGTTTACCATCAGTCCCAGGTCAATTCGTGGACCGGTTATTTGGAGGTGAGACGAACAGGCCTTCCGGTTTTATTGAACGAAACATTTCTCCTGTTGTAACAGATGACTCAACTATGAGAAGAAGTGATACCAATGAGCAATTTGGAAATGATCCATCTATGGGTTTGTCTATATCACGTAATATAGAGGACCCAGAAACATGTCTTAGCTATGGTGGGGTTAGAAAAGTTAAAGTCAATCAAGTTAAGGACTCTGACAATGGTTTGCATGCACCAAAAGAACAGAATAGTGGCACGTACATTGGTCAGGCCTATAACTGCAGCAATGAAACCAGTTTCCTATCAATGGGGCAAGGCTATATTAAGGAGGATGAAAGTGTAATATTAATGGGCCATAACTATGACAAGGGCGATGCCAACAGATCCATAGGCTCCGTCTCTGAAAAGGGGGATGACAGTGGTATTTCAATTGGTCACTCTTGTAATAAGGGAGAGACCAATACAATATCTTTTGGTGGCTTTCATGAAGAACCCATTATGGTTCGGCCCTTGAACAGCTATGAGTTGATGATGTACGATGAATCTTCTATTCAAACATCAGAAACACCTGACAGAAAGGAGTTGGATGCTTCAACTGCAAATGCACTTGTAAATGAGTCTCAGGTAGCTAAATCAAGACCTGAGGCTGTATCCAAGAATAAGTCAGAGGTAAAAGCAACTAGGAAAGAAGCTCCAAATAGTTTCCCTTCAAATGTCAGAAGCTTGATATCAACTGGCATGCTTGATGGAGTGCCTGTGAAGTATGTTTCATTGTCACGGGAGGTAATTATCTGCTCTTTCATGTTTATTTCTTATAAATTTGCTGTCTAGTGACTTTAGTTATCTAACTTATCTCATTGCATGTAATAAGGAGCTCCGTGGAATTATAAAGGGTTCTGGCTACCTTTGTGGATGTCAATCATGCAATTACTCCAAGGTAAATTATCAAATACATTTCTTGTTATTTTTTCTTGGCTTTTTGGGCCTAACTTGTGAATCAAATGGGTTGTAAGGTGCTAAATGCTTATGAGTTTGAGCGTCATGCTGGTTGCAAAACAAAACACCCAAACAATCACATATACTTTGAAAATGGGAAGACTATTTACCAGATAGTCCAAGAGTTGAAGAACACCCCCGAGAGTCAGTTGTTTGATGCAATTCAAACTGTAACTGGTTCACCAATCAATCAGAAGTCCTTCTGCACTTGGAAAGGTGAGAAATTGTTTCTTTGAATTGATGCTTTTCTTTATCTTCGTTTTTCTATGTATTCATTCATGGAGATTTAGTGCTCTCCCTCTCTCTCTGTACTTTACAATGCTAGTAATTTTAACCCATTCATTATCTTCCTATTTCCCTCTGCCTCAGAATCGTTTCAAGCAGCAACTCGTGAGCTTCAACGTATATATGGAAAGGAAGAACTGAATCTATAGTAGATTTGCTCTGTTAATGAATTTCTTGTCAAACTGTAAGATAGGTGAGTATTTAATGTGCATAGAAGCAGATTCTGTTCTTTCGTTAAGGTATACCCTGTGAAATGCCGTCTGGTATGGGAAGCCTGTTGCTTTTTTGTAATTATGTTGGATCTAGCTCCATTAAAATTTGAAGTCTTCTTTGTGGTTTGTTAAAATGGATTATATTCTGGTTTAGAGAGGCCAAATTAACTATAAAGAAGTCCAAGCAGGTGTTCACTAGCTGGGCATTTTACATCAAAATAGAGTTTTGTGGTCGAATCACATTTTGGTGAAGTTAAATCAAGGTTCATAGAACTTTTGGAGGTGGCAAATCTCTTCTAATAAGGGGAATGTTAAAAGCAATTCCCTTTAGAGAAGGAACAATGCTTCTTACTTGCCTTTCTACAGAGTAACCAACAACATACAAAGTTAAAGTTAACAAGCCGACCAAAAGAAGTTGTAGGTGGGGAAAAAACAGAAGAAAGCGTCTGCAACAAAAATAAATTTCTGAAATAATAAGATTCTATCTTTCACACGCTAAAACAAAGGTTGGAAAGAATGACATTTAGAAAAATTACAAACACCCATCATATTGTCATCACAATTAGTTTTTTCTTCTTTCGTTTTTTCCAAAGTGTAGCCACCTCCAATACGTGCCTGAAACATACTGTTCGTTTAAGAACCGCAGCAAGCTGATTTTTGCGCAAGTTGACCAGTCCCAGCTGCCGTGTCTGGTTGATTGATTTTGATCGTCTGAGGCTGGAAGGGAAAAAAAAAAAAAAAAAACTTGAAGTAACTTTCAGCACTTACAAAGAGTGATCACAAAGTACCGTTTATTCATTCATATTAGGACTCATGATTCAAATACCTCTGCCCTGGAGTCGGTGTCAGCAAGCCTCTGCTTTATATCCCTTGCTATTGAAAAGAAGACTTGCTCAACGTTAAGATTTGTCTTTGCACTCTGCGGTAAGCAGCAGCAGCTTTAATATGTACAAAGACATTTTCAACAAATTTTTAAAGAATTCAATTGCGTCATACTTACAGTTTCAAAGAATTTAATGCCATATTCATCAGCAAGTGCTTGGCCCTTCGAGGTTGGCACAGCCTACAGAGATTTATAAGGGGAGATTCTGACTCACAAACTTACTTTGAAAATGGAACTGAATTGAAGACATGAGCTGAACTCGTAGAATTGAAATCTGAGGCAACT